>CM024241.1:56932049-57007661 GCA_013421045.1 Propylea japonica
GGATATCTCCGTTATTTTTAACGTTAGCGGGATGCGGTTTTCGCGACAGTGTGCTTCTTTTTTGTGAAACTAAAGATGGCGCAATCAGTTTTTGCATAGCCCTCTTAGTTTTGCTATACAGAGTGGAAATGAAATTATCACTATTTAATGACCCCCCGTATCTCAGTTGTGGTGTAAACTTGGACAAATAGTTGAAACGCATTCCTATAGATTTTTTTCCGTAGAATCCAGTGGCGTAGTCAGTTTTTCAATTAAACTTTCCGTTTTTGAGTAAAGAGCAAACATATATGTTTTTTAAAATGGACACCCTGTATATTATTTTTTATGCTTATTAAGCACAATCTCAGCTTTTCAAAAACATATATTTATGCTTTCATTTTCAAAACCAAGCTCAAAATTCGAGATTTTGCATTCAATTGTCAATAACTTAGTAGTAGGTATGACTGTTTATTAAAAACAAAAAATAAATGTCAAGATTTGGTTAGAAATCGAAAATAATGTTAACATAATATCTACATCACATGATCTAATATTTAACTTAATTTAATTTGCAATTTTTTGAAAATTCAAATAATTGATTACCTATAAATACCAATTATTAAATGTTTATTAGGGATCCAAACAATAACAAAATTTTGTAATTTTGTTTTTATAGACGCTGTCAAAAGAATCATAGGCCTTCTTTGCAAATTTTCAAAGGCCAAAATAATTGCCGCACGAAGCTCCGCTACTGAATTATATTTTGCTTTAATAAATTGTATTTTGCATATAACCCATGAAAAAAATCTAAATTGAGAGATCCGGAGATTGAGGGGCATCTTACATGCCCGTGTGTACCAATCCATCTTTGCGGAAAGTTATGATCTAGAAATGGCCTCACAAGTCCAGAGTTGTGCTTCGAGCACCGTCTTGTTGGAGATAACGGCACCGTAACGGAACATTGTCCATCAATACTGGTATAACTTCCTCAGGGATTTCTTGATATCGACGAGCTGTAAGATCCCCTTAAAAAATTCGATAAGCAATTCGTCTCCCCAAATAAAACAAGATACCCCAACCCCAAAGCGTCCTTGTTGTGCCCTCTCAAAAATTAAAAGATGATTTTCACTAGACCAGGTTTCTGATTATGACAATTAAGGATTTCAGCACTTGAAAAGAAGCATTCATCAGACCAGATAACAAGTCTCCCAAAGGTGTCATTGGTACGGATTTGGCTGTAAATACCATGGCAAAACACCAATCGGCGCTCGGCTCGGGGGTAAATGTTGAACTATATGAAATTTATACGGATGATACTTATATTTTTTTGAAATGCTTTGGGCATTGGATTTTGACACGCCAGTTGCTCTTCGTCTATTTGGTTACATGACGATGACGATGATGGGGTTGCTTCTACATAACCCATACATGCGTTTCATTTATCTCTCTCTCTTCTTTCGTGTATATTTTTTAGACGGGCTTAGTAAATGATCCGTTTTCAATCAAATTTAATTTAAGGCGGGGCATATGCCATGAAAAGGTTGTCTTCTCTCTGGATATCTAATATTTAAAAAAACAAATAAGATTAGAACGTAAACATAGCGCTCCTAAAGGTTACCTTGAAGTATAGTTCCGATGCTTCTTGGCAATTTTCATTGCTTTGATGAAACAAACAAGCATGTCATATTCCTCGTAATTTTCGTAAGCAGCCATAATGAGAAAAACTTAAAACTGAACTGTAAACTTTAAACCAACCGACAAAGCTTTGACATTATTTTTTCTTTTTAATAAACACTCATAGAGCCTACTACTTAGTTATTGACAATTGAATTACAAAATCTTGAATTCTGAGCTTGGTTTTGAAAATAAATGCATAAAATAATATGTTTTTCAAAGCTGAGATTGTGCTCAATGAGAATAAAAATAATATACAGGGTGTCCAATTTAACAAAACATGTTTGCTCAATTACTCAAAAACGGAAAGTTTAATTTAAAAACTGACTACGCCACTGGGATTCTACGAAAAAAAATCTATAAGAATGCGTTTTCAACTATTTTCTCCAAGTTTAAGCACAACTGAGATACGGGGGGTCATTAAAAGTTATACTTTTCATTTCCACTCTGTATAGCAAAAACTAAGAGGGCTATGCAAAAACTGATTGCGTCATCTTTAGTTTCACAAAAAAGTAGCACACTGTCGCGAAAACCGCATCCCGCTAACGTTAAAATAACGGAGATATCCCGTAAAAGTGCCCAAAATGGGATACCCTGTACATCGAACACTCTACCAAGTCTCGTTAGAGTCATTGTATCTTAAATCAGATACTTGTAATTAATCTGAAACACCTGAACTGATTTTGAATTAAATGCATTTTTGGACAATGACATGAAATATTTCTCGTCAACCCCTTAGCTGCAGGTTCAGTTTTTTTAATTACAAACATACGTTGTGTGAGGGCCAATAGCGACGCTAGGGACGAGCGGGGTTGGCCTAGCTTCCCTCCTAAATTCTTGCTGTCCCCCGCTTCTGAAATATGGCCTCTGCTACACAAAATTATACAAATTCATTCATTATGGCATCCACTGAAAAATCCTGGCCCCCTGTTTTCGAAAGCTAGCTTCGTCACTTGTGTATAAGCTCGTTGAAAAGCTCGTGACAAATGGAATCTTACAATACTATTTTTTTAAAATTTACTTTACACCAACTCAGTGAAACTAGATTTTCTAGACTTTCTCTGGGTAGGTATGTCTCAAAGCATTGAGTTTAAAAATAAAAGTATTTTTAAACTCAATGCTCAAAGACAAAGTTTATCGAAACAAGCTGGCTGACTTTGAAGATCTGAAGATAACGTGCGTTCAAAAAATTCGTGGTGAAGTAAGCTGTGGATTCTATTTTTCCTAAGAGTCTATGAGGGGAAAAATAGAATCCACAGCTTACTTGACCACGAATTTTTTTGAACGCACGATAGTATTAGAGTGGAAATAATAACATACCAGACGAGATAATTCGTATTCCATAGACGAGTTTACCTTAGACAAAAGTTTAAGAGTTTCACCATCGCCTGGAAACATGCCAAAGGGCGAAGGACAATTTAGGGCATCTACTAGGTAAAATTAAGAAAAAATTGAGTTTTGAACGAGTTTTGTCTTTTTCGAATAATCACATTGTTGTTATTATGGTGTTGAGAACAATGGCAAGTTAATTTAAACTGTATCATGTTCTATGATTTTATATATGACATGTATTGCGCAGGGTATATATTATGTAGTTAAAAGTTGATGGTTGAAGCGGAGCTGTTCTGTTCTGCTGTTCTTGAATAAAAGGACTAAATTATAGAAGTGTGTAAGTTGAGAATTATTCCAGAGATCCACTAAACCCACTATTAAGAACACACATAAGTAAAATAAAAATTTTCAATGAACCTACTAGTTGTGTATTCACGGAAATATTATAAAGGATATATCCCCTCCCAGGAAGGTCACTTGTTGGGTCCAAAAGTATGTAGTTATAGTTATGATGTCTATACCTAAGCATTAGTTAAGTTATTATTGTCAGTCGTATGTCGAAATTCCAAGTCGATATTCTTCATAATTTACTCCAATAATGTGTTATTCCAAGTTAAGATTTACAGACATCGCAAAAAATATTCCTTTTGATCCATAAGCACAAACAATAATTGATGGTTATTGCGATTTTTTGTGAGGATATATGTAGTTAGAAACCAACAGGCTGAAGAGAAAGCAATTTACCTACGAGAACGATGATACTACTCCGAATCAAACGCTGGCCCTCCAGATTGGGGGTTCAGGCATCGGGCTAACTCCTCGATACTCATAAAAATGTTGAAACATCCAATGGGGTCTCGGAAATTGGACAACAATATAGGGCACCAGCCAATGGGTATCGGACAACGTCTTAGGAAGTTTGAAACTGAATAAATAAATAAATATAATTTGTTTCATATCCACCCCAAGACAAATGTCTGGGTGCGCCACTGGAACCTACACACGATATTATAAGCCTATTCGTTTTGAGATATTTCGTGCTCCTGAGTAACTCAAAAGCTCGAAATACGGCTTGCCATTGGCTGCGCACAAGCACTGGAACAGCTCAGGAGCACGAAACTCCTCAAAACGAATACTGTAAATATGTTCGCACTTGGAAAAAAAAAGTTAGATGGGGTTGCAGCTTATTAATTAAATACGTTTAATTCAACACTAGTTCACGTGTTTCAGTTTTATTTATGTCACTGATTTAAAGAATATCAATTTTATCATGAACTTTCACCAACCCTATATGAGCAATCTGATCGAATTTATAATCTCTATAGTCGAATTTTGGCGATGTAACTACAGCTTACCACAGCTTACCACGTAGTTGACAGTTAATACACGTATTTTCTGTCAAATCATCACGTGATAGTTAGATAGTTACATGTAACCACAGCTCGCCAAAATTCGACTTATTTTATTGACAAAACAAACCTATAAGGAGGATGCACTGATGCAGCCTGATGCGTCTTTTTCCCTTGATTAATTCGTTTATGCGTACGTGTCTCGAAACGATTTGCGCCTATATTGTACACCACACCCCCTGATATTTTCATGATGAAAGCATATTTCTCAACACTTCCCTATTAAGGTTGACATTTTTCTTCTGGAGTACCTTATCGACTACAATTTCAAAGAACGCCTCTTGACAACCAATTAGGCTGAGATTAAACAGATGCGTCGCGCCATTCAAATGTTTACAGGCGGAATAAGTTGACACTGAAACGTTGCGCACTCACTTCGAACTAAACATTCAATATCCAGTGCGACCTAACCTATCTACCTGTAAAGGGAGAAAAACAGTGCATTGTTAGCACGCAATCACTGGTACGAAGCAGGCGCTGCTCTACAACAAAACAATCGACTGTCGAGGCCGCGAATATTCGATTTTCATAGAACGTACGATTTGATTTTTATGGAATGAAACTTAGTGATCCGTGTCAATTCCATGTGTAGTAAGTTTCAGTTTGTGTGGTTGATAATATTGTGTTTGGAATAGTTTTCAGTTTCGGATTTTGTTTATTTTTCGCTAAAGCTGCTGTTGATATGAGTGACGAAAGTGAGGATAATATTGCTGATCTTTCACCGGAACCCATAAGGAAACCTTTTGTGAGGGTAAGTTAAGGATAACATTAAGAAAAAACAACAAAAAGAACTTTATAATCGATAAGGAACAATTATGGTCATATTGAAGTTGTTCTGAAACAAATTTTTTCAGATGAAATTAAAGAGTTTTTTCATCACAGCTTAATCACAATAAATGATTTTTGGCCTCATCTTTAAGAATTATGTTAGTGTAGTTCCATTTTTTGTGTAGATTTTATTTGATGTAATGTGTTAGAACTAATTCAATTCAAATATTTCTACTTTATATTTTATATTTATGTACTTACCTACATATTCATTTTTTTCTCAATATTTGTGGATTTTTTAGTGGATCTCGTACCCGTTTGTAATAATTTTTCTCTTGCTCACTTTAAAATTCGGATAGTTTTTCTAAGAATTGGAATTACCACATAAACACTTAATTAATTCTCTAATTAATCATCATACACATATTTATACGCATTTAATCATGATTCACTTGGTTTTTGAGCGCTCGTTCTACTTACACGAGTCCCATATCGTTTTGCCCAAATGTCTGTAATTTTCGAATTTTATGCCGAAAATGATCTCAAACGATAAGGTTCTACTCTCTGATGACGAATTCGTGGTCAAATTCAATTCTGTTCGTGGGGCCGGCCGTCCGTCCGTTCGTTAGCACGATAACTTTCGAAGGTATTGTCCTAGAGACTTGAGATTTTCAGGGTGAGTTCGGCTCCCAAATGTCTGGGTGAAGTTCGTTAACCAGCCAAATCGTGTTCCATAAAATATGGCAATTCGAAATTTTTTCAATATTTCAGACAAAACAAAACCAATCGAATTGTGAATGAAGACCGATATACTGAATATTCGTATCATCAGAACCATAGAATTTAATTTTTTAAATTATTAATTTTCACATATTTCATTTCCTGAATAATTTCCAGAATATAATTCCGATTTTGCTGAAATTCTGCATTTATATATTCGGTATCAATCTTAAGTCCCGTTTAAAATTGTGAGCTCGTTTTGAGCTAATAGTCGTATTGCTCCACAAATGAACGGACGCTCAAAAGCTTGTGCTCAGGGCTTTTCTTAATTTTTCTCATATTTGATGACAACAGAAGAATTTTGATTATTCCAAAACTATGGAGTGCCGTCGTATTATCTTTGAATGTTGTCAAATTGTTTCTTTATTTAAGTGCCCTATTATAAGTCTATTTGGATTATGAAAATCAACAATTTAAATGTACTCATTAGGTACACTTGTTTGATTGGTTAATAATCTTGAATTTATGAATTGGGAGTAATAAAACATCTAATTTGCATCAATATTAGCACTGCGTGGAAATTAAGTCATTTATTTTATCAAGTACGATCATACCTATTTCTGTATTACGTTTATGTGTAAAATATGATAAGCTCTGTACTTTATTGTTGAAGACCGACACGATTCGTTTGTTTATCCTTGAGCTTAACTGATGGTATTTTTACTGTATAACATTTTGGTGAACAGAAGATTTATATTTGAGCGCTCCTTCTACTTAAACGAGTGCTATATCGTTTTGCCCAAATATCTGTAATTTTCGAATTTTGAGCAGAAAATGGTCTCAAACGATAGGGTTCGACACTTTATGACGAATTTATTTGTGAACGAAGATTGATATACTGAATGTTTATGCAAAATTTTGTGGTCATAGTATTAACAGAACCTTAGAAAATTCAATTAGAATATTGAAAAGAATCTCTAGATTTCCATAACTGGATATCCGATTCGAGTGAAATTTTTTTTGTGAATGAAGACTGATACTGATTTTTCAAGAAGATCGCATCATCAGAACCATAGAATTCAATTTTTTCAATTATTTATTTTTTACATAGCTCATTGCTCCACCAATGAACGAGCGCTCAAAAGCTCCTGCTTAGGTCTTTTCTTAATTTTTTTGTGTTAGTTTTTGCTATGTAATAGTTGAAATTGAAGTGACTTTTTAAACAAAAGAAATTTTAAACCTATTGAAGGATTACATGTTAAGTTTCATTGAATCCATTTCTGTTGTTTCTACATCCTATATTACTATAATGTTTATGATATTCATTGAAATCTATATACATATAAGTATATGCCTTATAACATATAACTTACCCTGAAAATTGTATGTAGGCTTATGTAGCAAAAGATTACTTTCCGGGACAAGTTCATTTTGAAATCCCATAATATTGTTCTTTTGATCAGCTCTTTTCAAAATTTGTTGAAATAAGTTAGCTACCTTCTTTACCCGTATTCTACACAAAAAAGTTTCCTCGAATATAATTCACCGAATCCGTTGGCCTGAAATGAAAGTAGCAAGAAGGATGAAACCAGTTTTTCAGAAAATGTATATTTTGAAGTTCGTAGGGAGACACATATCACTTCACCTACAGTGGATGCTTAAAAACGCAACCTCGATGATGGGGCGCTATAATACTCAGAACTTGAATTGGTAATAGGGATCAAATGATATCTTAAGTTGAAGGTCTTCAAATATCCTCTGTAGAATTAGCACAGTCGATATTTCCAGACCAAAAAATTTAAATATCAGGTAGCTTTACATTTAGTATACGTAGGAAAATAATTTCACGAACACTTTGGAAGTCTTGCGCTTTGAAATAGAATCCCACATGTGGTTCATATCTCGAAATTTTTCAGAATGTTCGTATACATGATCGTATTGTGTTGGTATTATTGTATAGGAGCACTCTATTTGAACATGTTATGTATTTGAATAGATATCTCATCATATACATCAAATAAGTACAAAGGTTATCGGATCGGAGTAGTTACCACCCTAAGAATTTTTCGATCAGTCATTTACTTTTTCCTTCAAAAAGAAAATTAAGAGTTTTGGAATTCAACTATTTAACTCATCTTTTTTTGGAATTATCCCACTGAGCCAATTGACAGGAAACATTCGACTGCATTCGACTCATATTAACTATTTAAATTCTTGGCACCCTCATTGGGATTATAAATTAAATTATTTATTATATTATAAGAAATGTCAGGTGTAGCTCCTCTTCATTGGGATTCCCTGAATAATCTCTAATTTGTTGTCTGATAAGCTCAATTTCCACTCAACGGATAATAAGGTGTATATGTCTAATTCATTTTTGAGTTCATGATACGCGTAATAATTCTGTTTTATAACGAGTTTCTGAATGTCTATTGATAATAAAACATATAAAAAATAATAAATTGAGTTTGTGCAAAATTAGATTACCCTCGGGATTACCTATGCCAGAAGTAGAATTCATACAGCTTTCGTTTAAGAAGAATATTATCCTACTCTCAGAATATTCTTTATTGGGGGGTAATTCAACCTGCCGAGTCGACCCTACTAGTCAGAGGTAAATTTGTCCGTTCTCTAGTTTTGTCTACCCTTCAATGTTCCCAACCCAAGCATGAATTTATGAGCTGCCAATTCGACAAACGGCAAATAGTCAGATTTAGATAATCCTGTAAGGCACAAAAAGATCACGTTCAGATTTGAATTTTACTAGGTATTCCCTTCTCAGAATTGCACCGAGATTATTTTATTTTAGGAAAAGGTGAGCAATACCTATAATAAATAAACTTCAGAAATCGCAACTAGTAGATAACATGGTTTAAATTTATGACCTAATTTTTGTTGAATCATTTTTTGAGCGCTCGTTCTTCTTAAACAAGTGTTATATCGTTCTGTCCAAATGTCGGATATTTTCAAATTTTTAGCCGAAAATGGTCTCGAACGATAGGGTTCGGCTTCCTGATGACTAATCCGTGGCCAAATTCAATTCTGTCTTTAGAGCCTTCCGGCTGGCCATTAGCACGATAACTTTCTAAGGGATTGTCCTAGAGGCTTGAGATTTTCAGGGTGAGTTCGGTCACCACATGCCGCGGTTGAGTTCGTTAACCAGCCAATCGTACAAGATATTCCATAAACTATGGCCATTCAAAATTTTGTTCCTCAATATCTCAAACAAAACGGAACCAATCGAAATGAAATTTTGCGGCCACATGCAAGACGCTCATAATAAGCCTTTTGCAAAATTTTGTGGCCGTAGTGTTACCAGACCCATAGAAAATTCAATTGAAATATTGAATAGAAAAATCTTTATGTTTCCATAACAATATATCTGATTCTAGTGAAATTTCCTTTGTGAATGAGGATTTATATACTGAGGATCGAATCATCAGAACAATAGAATTTAGTTTTTTGATTGTGAAGTTTTTACAGTTTTTCGAATAATTTCACGAATATTATTCCGATCCCGCTGAGTGTTCAGTAATAATTAGAAGTTATTGGTGTAAACACAATAGTTCCAGAAGTAAAAACTTGAAAACTTTTATGAGAAAGTTGAATTCATAAATAAATTGAATGAAATCAGAAGCTTTCGGGATATTCAAATTTGAATGCTCTTATCAATCTCCTTAAACAATGCTCTTATCCTCACTAAGAACACGCGTGCAAAATCTTTTGACTTCACGTCAGGGTCATTTTTTATATGTGCACATAACTATTGTGTTTTCATTGATTAAATGTGAGCCTATTACCAGAAAAACTTTTAACGATTATTCTTCAATGTGTATTTTATAGGTGTTATGGTTATAGTCAATGAAAGAATGTATCATGAAAATGCATAATGAAAAATAGGAAATAATAAGTATAGATAAGCGCCTCGAAAGAGTGTTCTTGGAACTAGAATTTTCATTATATTTATTTTCTATAGCGTATGACTAATAAGTTTATGAGTTATGATGAGTCAAACAAACTTCTTTCAGAGGCAATCGCCTTTTGCCGCTACTATATTTGCTTCCAAGTAGGTATCAAGTTCTTGAAGAAATGTTAGAAAAATGAAATCGACGTATTCGCACCTATTGATTATGCAGGGTGTCCCAGATAAAATGAGGAATATTTTAATGGGAGGCAGAAAACACCTAGAGGATCCCGAAAAACCCCCATATGTAGTACCTCTCTAGGAGTTCCAGATTCTCAGTTACGGGGTATTCCTTAAATTTGAATGGAAATTAAAATAACAGTATCTCCTGAATGAAATCACCGATTTCTCCGACATATGGATTGAAGATAGCTTTTATGAGGTTCCAGAAAACTGCTATCAAATATCATTCAATTTGCAGAAACAATGCAATGAAACCCATAATCCAAAGAAACTGAACACGGATGAAGTTAGGGTTCTGAAATTTTGCGAATAAGTTCGACTTTTAAATGCCGCGATAAAGTTCGATAACAAGACAAATCGATGTTGCAGTTTCGGAGTTATTGAAATTGGAGAGTTTTCATTATTTTTTCGATAGTTCCGAAACAACACATATTCGATCTATTCGAAGTTTGGTGTTTTTGAGGGCAAAATTTGTATGATCGTTTTCCGCATATGAACAATCGTGCAAAAGCTTCTGACTTCACTTCACGGTTTCCTTCAATTATTTTCCAATATTATATCGGTGATTCATAATCTTTACCCAATAGACTCCATTAGTTGGATATTCAATTCAGAGATTGGAAAACGTAACGTTTTAAGCGTTCCGGTCCATATTCAGCATCCTTGTAAACAGTGGCGGCCACCGTAAATTAATTTTTGTTATTCCTGTTCCCATAATTCGTAGGTTTGAAATTTTCCCAAATCTCACACAATACGAAGTGGCGCAAATATAGTAAAATATACGCTAATTTGCCAGTAAATCGCCGCTATGGCCGTATATATCAGTTTCTGGACCGGCGAAATAAATAAAATATTCCACGGTTAGTTTGCGCGGTTGCAGGCATGGCATAATAATGCGCAGTATACCTAATATATAGCCTTCGGATCTCATAATTGTGAAATATGCCACGACTGTTGTCACAGAGCTCCAAAAATTTTAAAACTACTTTTCTGCGTCATGGAATTTAATGATATAGATTTACTTCGAAAGTTTTTTATGTGCTAGTAGTATTTATGAATATTATTGTTATGCCTGGTGTTTTAACGATCTCGCTATCGGCTTCTCTTGATTGTTTTTGAGAACGACTCTGTTATAACAGAGTCGGTTCATTTGCACGATATTTTTTTATTCATTCGGTTTTGATGTTTCATTTTACTACTTATGTATTGATCCTTAGTAACGCATCTTTGGGAAAAATTCCATTTTACTATTTGATATGGTTATACTTCTCAACAACCATTTAGAAATAAATTTCAACCTTAATATAACGAACCTCAATATAGCGACTTCCTCGATTTAACGATTTTTTCCAAACTCCCTTGAATGGTCCATACGATTCAATGTAAAATATACCTTGTCCGTCTATCTCAAAATAAAAGATGATTTTAATGTGTACAAAATTGATCATTAATGACCCATTCTAATGCTCAATTTTTTTGCTATTTTAATGTGCAATCCTAATAGCAACAGCTCACAAAGTATTCAGCAGCACTACGAGAAATGTCAAAACTCTACTGGAACATAGATACATAGAAATTTTATTATATCAAATGTAAGTCTTGTGCAAAATGAGAATGTATTTCAATCAAGAATTGATACACAATTCATATTGAGATCGTCGGAAAAATCTTGTAATCAACTCGGTTATTGATCGAGCGACTAATGGTCTCGAACTATTAACGCGTGAGCGCTGTCTTTAATAACCTACTTGATTAAATAACTATAACATTACATTTACACGAACAAACTCTTCATAATGGATTTTCAATTATCAAAGAAAAGTGTAAATACCTTTAATAAACGAATTTTGTCTACTCAAAACCTCTGTATAGCGTTCTTACCAATATGACCCTTAATCCCATAGTATGTGATTCAGTCGCGACAGGCTTCGACAAGTTTTTTTCGTCAGTCGAAGTTGATGATAAGTAAGTTGGCCAGCACCTACTGCTCGTTTAGTTGAAATTGCTGAGAAACATAAAATAAAAAGTGTTTTTTATCAGTCGGAGAAAAGCAAAACATCATTAATTAATTAACAATTAATAATCGTAAGATGAAAAAATTGGACATAGCTAATCAGTTGGCGATTTCCCCAAGCACATTGACTACAATACAAATGTATTCTCATTTGTAAGTAGAAGTTATTCTACTCTATACGTAATTGCATAATTATAAAATGAGCATTTAATATGAATTCACCTCGATAGAAAAGCTGAACTTTTCCAAAGTTTTATCAGACTGACTATAGTTATAGTAAAGGCTCTTTTAGTTGTAATTAAATGCCCACTCGGAAAAATCATTGAAAATACAAAATATCTCAGACGATACTTGTGGTGAGAATGAAATAATTTTTTTTGCATGCAGCAGGTCAATTAAAAATAGTGTGAAACTCAATGCATGAAATTTACATAGATTTTCGGTTTGATATACCTACCATAAGTCGAAGAAGTATTTTCTATAATTTTCGAGATATGCGCATTATGTATAGAAAAGTTCCTTCTCTAGAAAGTAAAACCTAGAATTAAAAATTTCTTTGCCACTGCTGCGATATTATAATAATTTCATTATGCATTTCTTACAGTTAACAGACGAGAGCGGATGAAAAAAACGGCTTACTCGAAATCGGTTTACGTTTGCCCTAAGGAGTAGAAACGATTATTTCTTTACCTGTTTTCAATGATATTAAGGCTACCACCCTCTGTGAGGTTGGTATTGTTATTTCGGAAAGGAATTCCAAATTCGAAAACTCCTCCTTCTCTAATAATTAACAATACTAATGGGACAATAGGTAGGTACATGTTCTGCACTCGTTTTTGATCGCTCGTTCTACTTAAACGAGTGCTAATATCGTTTTTCCAAGTGTCCGTAATTTTCGAATTTTGAGCCGAAACTGGTCTCCAATGATAGGGTTCGACTACCTGATGACGAATTCGTGGTCAAATTCATTTTTATCCGTAGGGCCGTCCGTCCGCCTGTTAGCACGATACCTTTCGAAAGGATTGTCCTAGAGACTTGAGATTTTCATGGTGAGTTTGGCTCCAAATGCCTTGGTTAAGTTCGTCAATCAGCCAAATTATACAGGGTATTCATAATTTATGGCCATTCAAAATTTTTATTCCACAATTTCTCAGACAAAACGAAACCAATCAAAATGAAATGTTGCGGCCACATTCAAGCTGCTCATTATAAGTCTCATGCAAAATTTTGTTAAAAAAGTGTACACAGAACCATATAAAATTCGATTGGAATATTGAAAAGAAGAAACTTCCTATTTCCATAAAAAGATATCCGATTCGAGTAAAATTTTTTTGATGAAGGAAGATTGATATACTAAATGTTCATGCAAAATGAACAGAACCATAGAAAATTCAATTGGAATATTGAAAATAAGAATCTTTTTATTTCCATTACAGGATATCCGATTCGAGTGAAATTTATTTTGTGAATAAAGACTGATATACTGAATGTTCGTGCAAAATTTCAAGAGGACCGCATCATCAGTAGCATAAAATTAATTTTTTTATTATTTATTTTTTATCTACCAAATAACACCTATTTACAATGCTAATTCTTCAATCCTTTTGGAAGATTTCGATACGAATAACCAGGATACCCAATGAAAACCAATTGAATTTATTATAATTATGGCACCCAGTGCTCATATACAGGGTGAATCCTGTTGAACTGAACATACTTCACACAGAGATAGAGGACACTTTGCTGGTTTCAAAAACACCCCACAAGAAAGGTCTCAAACGATTCGTTTGAATTATACAGGGTGATTTCCAGTTTTGGGTCATATTTTCAAAATGTTCTATTGGACGAACGAATAATCACAAATTCATCAAATTTGGTACGTAGGAGGACTGTATCAATCTCAATACAGCTGAGTTAACAGATTATCAGTTTCCTGGACCGGACTCTATTTTTCTGATATTATCGGAATTTATGAAAAAAAACACCCTGTAGATGAAAAAGTCAATAAACCTGTCATGGCAGTTCAAACTACACTAAATACTCTTCAATAAAGAGTAATAAAGTCACGTGGCACACCTATAGATTCAGAGAAAAAAATTGAATATGGGTACTCGGAGATAATATTTTTGTACGGCCTAATTCACAAAAAAAACATACCCAAATGTATCAAAAGTTGAATATTAATGGTTAAGATCTTCTACGCATTCAATTATTCCAATATTCAGGGACAGACTCCCATTGCAGATTGGGTTTTTCAATAGATGATAGGTTGAAAGATTCGCCCTGAATATGGAACACCCCAAAAAACTGTTACGGGAGACCGAACAACATTAAATAACCTACAAGAAATTTTCATGAAATCGCGTGACACATAAATAGATTTAAAAAAAAATTGAATAATCGTACTCAGAGAAAATTTTTTTGGGCGGCTGAAGTTTAGTAGAGAACTATACCGAAATGCATGAAAAGTCGAATATTAACCTGATAATATTCGCGATTTCATGAAAATTTCTTGTAGGTTATTTAATGTTGTTCGGTCTCCCGTAACAGTTTTTTGGGGTTTTCCATATTCAGGGCGAATCTTTCGATCTATCATCTATTGAAAAACCCAATCTGCAAAGGGAGTCCGTCCCTGAATATTGGAATAATTGAATGCGTAGAAGATCTTAACCATTAATATTCAACTTTTGATACATTTGGGTATTTTTTTTTTGTGAATTAGGCCGTACAAAAAATATTATCTCCGAGTACCCATATTCAATTTTTTTTCTCTGAATCTGTAGGTGTGCCACGTGACTTTATTACTCTTTATTGAAGAGTATTTAGTGTAGTTTGAACTGCCATGACAGGTTTATTGACTTTTTCATCTACAGGGTGTTTTTTTTTATAAATTCCGATAACATCAGAAAAATAGAGTCCGGTCCTGGAAACTGACGAAAATTACCTGAATATTGGAATATTTGAATATCGAGAGGATTTAAACTGATAATATTCTCCTGTCTTCAACTTTTGATACATTTGGGTATGGTTTTCCATGTGAATTAGGCCATTTATCTCCGAGTACGCATATTAAATATTTTTTTTCTCTAAATTTGTAGGTGTGCCACGTGATTTTATTACTCTTCATTGAAAAGTTTTCAGTGTAGTTTGAACTGTCATGACAGGTTTATTGACTTTTTCATCTACAGGGTGTTTTTTTTCATAAATTCCGATAATATCAGAAAAATAGAGTCCGGTCCTGGAAACTGATAATCTGTTAACTCAGCTGTATGGAGATTGATACAGTCCTCCTACGTACCAAATTTGATGAATTTGTGATTATTCATTCGTCCAATAGAGCATTTTGAAAATATGACCCAAAACTGGAAATCACCCTGTATAATTCAAACGAATCGTTGGAGACCTTTCATGTGGGGTGTTTTTGAAACCAGCAAAGTGTCCTCTATCTCTGTGTGAAGTATGTACAGTTCAACAGGATTCACCCTGTATGTAACTTATAAAAATATTTAAAGGATTTGAGTTTCAAAATCGGTAACTTCCTAAAGTAACAAATTCAAAACTAGAAATTTTCAAAATAAGTTTAAGGTTTGAATAGAAAAGTTGAATCCATGAATGAAAAGAATGAGACTAATCGTATTTTCAATATGAGGAATTCAGCTGGCTTATACCCTGAAGACTGCAAGTTTCTATATCATTCCTTCAGAAAGTTGAAGAGTTCAGATTTTTTATTCAAGAAATAGTCACGAAATTTTGTACAACTCTTATTCAGTACCTAAAAGTTGATACAACAGGATCTCAACTAATGCAAAAATTCGAAACAGAAACATTTCATAATCTGATTTCTTGTCCTAGTTAATGAATTCCAATGATAATATTATCGGCTTCAGGACGTTTCGATCAAATTTTGGATTTTTATCAACACTGATAATCACACATTCATTGAACTTGAATCTCTTACAATAATCTCACTGAATAGATGATATAAATTATAAATTCTATATAACATTTTAAAATAATAAAAAGGAAACATAAACAAATTAAAATCTCTTGTCATGAAAATATACAACTGAAGAAATCTTATACCTATTTAATTGAACAAACACAGAAACTCATACATTTGCCAAAGTACTTGGGCTCAACAGAACAGAACAATGGTAAAAATATGGAACAAACAATAATTTTATTATTTCATTATTATTATTCATTAGATATATAATTTATATCATCTATTCAGTAAGATTATTGTAAGAGATTTAAGTTCAATAAATGTGTGATGTTCAGTCTTGAAAAAGATCCAAAACATCTACCTCGAGAAGTGCTTCGACCGACTTGACCAAATAACAAACCGACATATTCCTAACCTGAAAATTTTAAGTTTTCAATTTGCCTCTTGAAGTTTTACTGTCCCCTAGGAATGAACGCGCAAAAAAATTAACTATGTATTAATGAAGTGCGAGATGAATATTTTATTCTTAGAAATGTGACTTCAAAGTACCAAAGTGCAACCCATCATAAAATAAGGAAGAATGCTCATAAATGCAAATCATATTCCGCAAGTTTTTCAAATGCGAAAATTCTTCGGCTTCGCAGCAGCACTAATTGAGTAATAAATGTTCCTTATTGGCGAATTCCTATCTTCCATTAGGAACTAATCAGTTGACGTAAACAACCCATAAATTTCAAGGAATATCGAGATAATTAGGAGGAACTGCAAGTTAATTAGTTGACTAACTATCGGAAGCTACCGGCTCCAAATCAATGTTGATAAAAGGTGTATTCGGAAACTTAGAGTAATAATGGTTGATAAGTTATAGTGCCATGATCTATAACATCCAAACTTATAGTCTGACAGCTAAAGGCCGCCGGCTTGGCGTCAGAGTTTAATGGGAATGAGCATTTCCAGTGATAAAAAAAATTAATAATAAAAATAATAGTCCCAGAAAGTCATAGCTATTATCCATTCTTCATTTCTTAGTCAGGTTTTCGAGAAAAAAATATCGAAATCGTCGAAATAAGCTATCGAATTCAAACGATCAGAATAAGCGCTTAAGTATGACGTACGCGTCAGCATTCATTTCATTGGTTGAATGTTGAATCACAGTTTATAACAATGTCAACTACCGATCTGTTGTGAATCGTCATCCCCACCACAGAACATATAATAAAGGAAATGCGAAGTCCTCACTATTCTGTGGAAACAAATTGTCAAACAATACAGAAATTTCGTTCGAAAACAGGTATTCCTGTCATTCTGCATCTTAGGAAATTATTTCCCAATATAAAAATATTCCACAAACGGATGATTTTTGAATGTAAAGACCAGTGTTCTTTTAATGACCTCTCCTTTATTAAAACCAAAAATCTTTGAAATGTTCTTATAACGGTACAGACGTGATACTTGACATCCTTAAAAAAATCCACATAAATCTAGTAGAGATGCATCTACAGCATTGTCAGTTAAATTTATAAAAACAAAATGAAACGTATCTCTATAAAATTTTACCTACCCAGGAGCTTTTGGAATACTTTTATTGGAGAATTTAGTTTTTGTTGAAAAGGACCAGTTGAATGACAATTTTATTCAAAAAGAAGCCCTTTCTTATTATATTTTTTCCCAATGCAAAATTGCCGCTACAGGTCTTTCGTCTGCGAAGATAATGAATCATTTTCCTTTGGCTTTTTTACACGGTATCAAAACAGACACTTGATAAAAAAATCTTTTCATTATTGCTAAGTATTATTTTTGTTTTAACTCAGTATATGTAGCTAAATTATTGCCAAGGCGGATCACGTCCCTTGCAGAAGCCTCAAAAAGACTGCAAAAAGAAGTTCTCAGCGTAGATTCGGAGTGTCCTTTTCAATTATTCACCATTTTCACGGAAATATTCAACTTATGTCTTGAATTATTTCCATCTACGAGGAACCTCGACAATGAATTTCAGATGCATCCTCGAGGGAAGCCTCTGCAAATGATATGAGCAATGAATTAATGAATAAAATGGAATATCGCGTCTCCATGGTTGAACGAGAAATTTCGCGAACCAGGTAGGTCGATAAAGAAAATTTCAAAAAGTGTTCGCGAGACATCAGAATTTTGTATGCGCCTGTTCGTTTTGGGGAAATGATAAATCACTATTTAATATCGCAAAAACTAGTGTCCTACTTGGTTCACGTAAGTATTCAGCTTTCAGTTTTCCTTATAAAACTGAAAAACTACCCTAAAAATTTAAATTGCCTAGTTAAGGCTTGTTGATTCAAAGTGGAGTAAATAAGATTTTGAGCAAATGGCTAATATATTGATTATTTTTCTGAATATGAATAAGTTCGTGTGAGCCTCTGCCTGAAGATCAAATAGTTTCTTTAGATTTTTTCGGAAATGAAATTAATAATATAATACACATCTACTGTGTTTTTGCTGACTGCTGAGAACTTTGTGCTTTTGTACCGCTTCACATTTTCCTTCAGTGTACTGTACTGTAAAATCTGGACATATTATGTTATTCATTTTATTTTATTTTATTTTTATGGTTAGTTACAATTTGATTACAACATTTATATATTAGCAATATGTAACAATGTGAATGTGTCTGATTTGCGTAATAAATCTAATTGGTTATACTGAAGAGATTATACCAGATGGAATCATTGTTGGAATAAATTTTACACTGCGTAATTTCCGAATTTGGAGTCGAGAGTGGTCTCAAACGACTCGGTTGGACTCACCGATGAAGAATCCGAGATCAAAGATGTAAGAAAATATCTGAGCAGGAGCTCTTGGGCGCTCGTTCATTGGTGGGGCAATAAGACAATTACCTCAAAATTTAATGTGGGACTTGAGATTGATACCTTTTATGTAAATGCAGAATCTCAGCACAATCAGAATAATTATATTCTGGACATTATTCAGAAAATGAAATATGTGAAAATATAAATAGAAAAAATTAAATTCTATGGTTCTGATGATGCGATCCTCTTGAAATTTGTATAAACTTTCAGTATATCAATTTTCGAAATGAGTTTCACCTGAATCGGATATTCTGTTATGGAAATATGAAGATTCTTCTTTCAATATTCCAATACACTTCTCTATGGTTCTGTTAACACTATGGCCACAAATTTTGCATGAAAGTTAAGTATAGTCCCTTCACGAAAGGTTGAGCACATAGTAGGCGTTTCTTTATTTATCCGAAGTTGGCAGTATTTGCTGTCATAGAGTAAAATAAAGTCAATGTTGCCGAATGTAACCGGCCTCGTCCGACAAGCTTACGAGTTGTCAGACAACTCTATGCAATATTGACAACATTGCGTATCAATCTGACAGGAAATAAAAACATAACCTAAAATTTTAATATACACAGTGGAATATGCCAAATTTCCATGGCCAACCGACGGCTCAACCTTTCGTGAATGGACTATATATCAGTTTACATCACAAAAGAAATTTCACTCGAATCGGATATTCTGTTAAGGAAATATAAAGATTCTTCTTTTCATTATTCCAATTGAATTTTTTATGGTTCTGTTTCCACTGTGGCCACGAAATTTTGAATGATCATTCAGTATATCGATCTCTATTTACAAAATAAATTTCACTCGAATCGAATATCTTCTTATGGAAATATGACGTTTCTTCTTTTCAATATTCAATATTGAATTTTCTATGGCTCTGTTTACACTATGGCCACAAAATTTTGCATGAGGCTTGTTATCAGCATTTCGCATTTGGCCGTAACATTTCATTTTGATTGGTTCCGTTTTTTCTGAGATATTGAGGAACAAATATTTTGAATGGCCATATTTTATGGAACACCATGTACGATTTGGCTGGTTAACGAACTCATCCTGAAAATTTCAAGTCTCTAGGACAATCCCTTCGAAAGTTATTGTGCTAACGGACGGCCGAACGAATTCGTCATCAGGGAGTCTAACCCTATCGTTTGATACCATTTTCGGCTCAAAATTCGAAAATTACAGACATTTGGGCGAAACGATATAGCACTCGTTTAATAGAACGAGCGATCAAAAATTATTACGGAGCTGAAAAACACGTTAGAACCCATCTTAAAAAAGTGTGGGCGAGCTATTGACCTCAAATAAATAGCGACTTCATTAAGAGAAAAAAAGAACTTCTTAGTTTACATATTCTTCCATAATGTAGACCAAAATGAACACAAGTTCATCTATGTTGAAATCTAGCATAGCTGTTAAAACTTAACCCCGAACAAAACAGAACAAATATTCGACTAATCTAAAAAGTAATTACAATATGAGATTATCATAGTTTAATTTTGTTGATGTTTCATGTGTATTACAAAGACGATCATTTGTGTTTCAATTTCAAATATAATTTTTCAACTGAACTCATCTCATACGAAGACCAAGATATGTGCTAATTTTCAAAAGACAATAGTACGCGGAATAGTGAATATGAGGATTTGAAAAAATTTTCTGTATAGCAAAAAGTGTAGATTATCAAATTTTGTTGTATTTTTATCAAGAGCTCCTTCCAGTTGCATGAGACTTTTCGATCTTTATCAAATAATCAATCAAAAATTCTAGACAGGCAACCCATTGTCCACAATCCTATCTTGTTTTATTATTGGATCATAACAATTCTCAATAAAGTAATGTAAACAGATAAAGAGACTGCATTGTGCAATTGTACCTGAAACCAACACCTTCAATGGGTATAACATGACATTCAAAGAGTTAATTTCTGATTCTGTGTTTTGTTATTTGAACATCCTATTGTTACGTAATACAATCACCTTTATTGTCTGTTGGTTTAGCGTCCTAATCTCTTTTATGAAGGCACGACGCAATGACGTTACTAGGGTTTCGTTGAACCGATTATTTTGACGTTAGACCTCGATGTGACTTGGATACCTATTATTCACGTAATCGTTGAAACGTTTCAGAAATACAGGCAGTATAGTAGAAATGCTAAAGAAATAATAAATGGTGAGAAGATTGTTTAAACCTCTGAAAACTTCGTCAACGTTTCTGATAAGTTTCATTCTTTTTCAAGGCTCGGTAATCTAAATTGACAAATATTTCTTCATTTATATAAACGGCAACGTTTTAGCTGCATAATTGAATTGGAAGTCGAAGGTTATTTCATTAAGTTGATATATTTTTTGGACTCTTTCCATCATATTTTCCTCTTCAGTTCAACGTTTCGTCAGTCAGAAAAATACTCTTAGCTCTCAGAGAAGCAACTTCGAAAAATTGATTGGAAAAATGTTGACATCCAATTATCTATGTTCTAATTTTATATCACTCTAATATCTCAAGCATTTTAAAACTTAGTTTTTTCTTGATTTCACATTTTATTATTTTTATTGATCTACAATAGCGTGCCTAAAAAGTAACGTAACTCGCCAATTATTCTTGTACGAAGAATTATTGAAGAAAATCCTCTAGAGCAAGAGCTCCTGAACCCCAGACCTTCGTTATTTTATAAAAGCTGAAAACTTGTCTACGCATGCTCCCAACACAGGTAAGAACGATGGACCATTATGAAGTTTGGGTTACCCTGGCTTTGGCAGGTAAACGGTATTAAAGGGGTGTAAAATACCGATCTAATTTCGTCAAATAATAAAGTGTGATTTTTTGGTATTACCTTCAGAATATCATCAAAAATCACGTCATTAATTGCCAGACACTTAATATAGTGGAAACCCCTTGCCAGACACCCTTAATATTCATTAAATTATATGTAATTCTACTTACGTTATAGTATAAAAGCTGATTTTTATACAGGTTTGGAAATTCACATCTGAAATACAATATACGATATACAATGCATCAGACAGAGAATTCTTTCCTCCAGTTGCACAGATGAATAGTCGAGACAATTACTTGCTGTAACACACTGAATTCAGTTGTCTTGCTTCATTATTCTATTCTTGTCTCTCTCTTATCGTTTAGAGGAGCGTAATTCTTTAGTATGGTAGGCAACAGTAAATACTTGAATCGAGTATTACGGGCAGCCTGACAAATTAATAATTCTATACGTGCAGTGCGGGTTCCCTACCATACTGAGATAAGAGAGAGACAAGACTAGATTTTTGCAGTAAGACAGTTGAATTCATTCAGTTATCGCACTTGATTATCTCGCCTATTCATCTGTGCAACTGGAGGGAAAAATTCTCTGTCGGGTGCCTTGTATATCGTATGTTTTCGATGTGAATTTCCGAATCGCTATATAATACTTGGGTAATAATTAGATGATGTTTCCTCATTAGCCAGACATTTTTGATAGTGCCAACCCTTTGCCAGACAAGCATGTAGTTTAGCTGCAGGTGCGAGCGCGAGTGAGACCGCATGATTAAAATGACTTATGCAAATAAATTTTTTGGTACAGATTTATACAGGGTGTTTCATTGGGAAAGGGAAATACTTCACAGGTGCATAGGTGGCACCAAGACGGTTCTAGAGATACCCCATTTATTAGGTCTCACTGTCTTCATAGCCGAGATACAGGGTGTTTTATGAATTTTGCCCGTTTCGTTCTGAGGCCGTACCAGACGAACCACCCGGTATATTTTCTTCATATTTGGCAAATATGTTCCTAATTGAGAGCCCAAACATATCATGCAATAACCGCCTAGAAAATCCAGGTCCGGGTTTACAAAAAATTATGAATCGTTTGAATCCTCGAAACAACACCCTGTACATCGGAATTTTGAAAATCTGTTTTAATATTCGAAAACACCACTAAAAACTAAACTGAGACTCATACTTCAAATTTTCGCGCAGAAAGTTTTACTGCACAAATTTTCAAGGTAAAAGTGAAGTTTTTAGGAACTTGGGTACCCGAAAGTGTTTTGAAGTGACTTTAACAATGAATTATCAACAATATTGAATCCATAATTATTTCAACATTACTTTGTAATTCATTTCCACATTGGTTTTCCTTTTTATAGCCGTATACTTGAAATTATGAATGGTTTGAATCCTCGAAACAACACCCTGTACATCGGAATTTTGAAAATCTGTTTTAAAATTCGAAAATACCACTAAAAACTGAACTGAGACGTATACTTCAAATTTTCGCGCAGATAGTTTCAATGCACAAATTTTCAACGTAAAAGTGAAGTTTTTAAGAACTAAGATACCTGAAAGTGGTTTGAAGTGACTTTTAACAATGAATTATCAATAATATTGAATCCATAATTATTTCAACAATTCTTTGTTATTCATTTCCACATTAGTTTTCATTTATTGAGAAGTGAGTTGCATCGCAACGTATAGTAATTATGGATTTCAATATTTTGATAATTCATTGTTAAAAGTCACTTCAAACCTCTTTCAGGTATCCAAGTTCTAAAAAACTTCACTTTCACGTTGAAAATTTGTGCATTGAAACTATCTGCGCGAAAATTTGAAGTGTACGTCTCAGTTCAGTTTTTAGTAGTTTTCTCGAATTTTAAAACAGATTTTCAAAATTCCGATGTACAGGGTGTTGTTTCGAGGATTCAAACGATTCATAATTTTCGTTAACCCGGACCTGGATTTTAAAGTATACAGCTATAAAAAAGAAAACCAATGTGTAAATGAATTGCAGAGTAATGTTGAAATAATTATGGATTCAATATTGTTGATAATTTATTGTTAAAGTCACTTCAAACCACTTTCGGGTATCCAAGTTCCTAAAAACTTCACATTTACCTTGAAAATTTGTGCAGTAAAACTTTCTGCGCGAAAATTTGAAGTATACGTCTCAGTTTAGTTTTTAGTGGTGTTTTCGAACATTAAAACAGATTTTCAAAATTCCGATGTACAGGGTGTTGTTTCGAGGATTCAAAGGATTCATAATTTTTTGTTAACCCGGACCTGGATTTTCGAGGCGGTTATTGCATGATATGTTTGGGCTCTCAATTAGGAACATATTTGCCAAATATGAAGAAAATATACCGGGTGGTTCGTCTGGTACGGCCTCAGGAAGAAACGGGCAAAATTCATAAAACACCCTGTATCTCGGCTATAAAGACAGTGAGACCCAATAAATGGGGTATCTCTAGAACCGTCTTGGTACCACCTATGCACCTGTGAAGTATTTCCCTTTCCCAATGAAACACCCTGTATAACTAATCATTTGAGTGAATCTCAAAAACATCTGAAGAAAAGACATTTGATGCTACAACTAAATAGAATTGTAGAAATTTCAATTTATTCTATTAACAATTTAATTTAGTTGTAGCATCGAATGTCTTTTCTTCAGATGTTTTTGAGATTCACTCAAATGATTAGTTATATAAATCTGTACCAAAAAATTTATTTGCATAAGTCATTTTAATCATGCGGTCTCACTCGCGCTCGCACCTGCAGCTAAACTACATGCTTGTCTGGCAAAGGGTTGGCACTATCAAAAATGTCTGGCTAATGAGGAAACATCATCTAATTATTACCCAAGTATTATATATAAAAATCAGCTTTTATACTATAACGTAAGTAGAATTACATATAATTTAATGAACATTAAGGGTGTCTGGCAAGGGGTTGCCACTATATTAAGTGTCTGGCAATTAATGACGTGATTTTTAATGATATTCTGAAGGTAACCAAAAAATCACACTTTATTATTTGACGAAATTAGATCGGTATTTTACACCCCTTTAATACCGTTTACCTGCCAAAGCCAGGGTAACCCAAACTTCATAATGGTCCATCGTTCTTACCTGGCTTGGGAGCATGCGTAGGCAAGTTTTCAGTTTTTATAAAATAACGAAGGTCTGAGGTTCACGGGCTCTTAGACTACTCGCACTTGTCGATTTTTAATTTCGAAAACAATTTATTCTATGCTTTTTTGAATTTGATATTTCTCACCCTCTACTTGATTTTTTTCAAATGGGAATATATGGATTGTGATCCATGAAAAGATAAAAGGTAATTTGATTACATATCCAGCGATGTGGCTAAAAGTAGAATAGGTTGTACCGGTTAAAAAATTAGGAAATAGTTCACAATTCTGATTGGAGAGTATTGCAATCAGACCATTATTCTTTTACTCATTATTAGTAAGGAAAATTATTTAATTCATGGACTTGTAATTTCAAAAGAAGGTCTCCCTATGTACAAGGTGTCCCATAATTAGACTTACGACCATCAAGAGGATGTTCTATAGTCATTATTTCAGACACATTTGACCCAAATCATACAGTGTGGAACAGCCAAATGGAATAAATTCGATAACAAATGAATGAGAGCGTGTTGAGAAAAACGCATAGGCACGTCGATTTTTATTTTTAGATGCTCATTTTTTTCAAACAAAAATAATTATATAGGGTGTGTCATGTATTATTAAGACTCCTGATAAAGTTCCAGAATACTTTATTTTTAAGTTTCAACTATGATTGAGCATACAAAGTAACATTAACATTACAGGTGGCACGCTATCAACTCATTCGTAGCTCATGGCCATCATATATTAACCTCCAAGTCATAGACGTAACAACATATGACATTGTGTCATGTCAACTGTCATGCATTCATAGAACTACATAATACATATATAATACATCTCCCCTCTTAAGATTACATCATTATACTATTATTATTACAAATCCAAGATCTTAGGTTTTCTTATTGTGCGACCTGAAACCTTAGATATCTTAACTGGTGACGACGAATCAGCGGGCACACAGCTTGATTGAGTGTAATTTTCAACATTATTTGAAACAGTGGCTGTTTCATTAGTGCTTCTTCGGATAGGACTTGACACTGTATTATAATACAATTTGCCTGCATTACCCAGTGATTCACCATCAAAACAATGTTCAACATCATCACTCACGATAACATGTTTTTGCTCATTTAGAGATTCTCTTAAATCAATTCTATTTCTAACAAATACATTGCCACGGCTATCTAACACCTTATAAGCTCTTGGGTTTTCTGAAGCCTCTATTATTTGACCTGGTTCCCAGACCTTATTGATGTGGTTGAAAATAGTTACATTTTGGTTTGTTTTCAAAGGTTTGAGATCAACGGCAGTTGAGTTGTAATATATTTCATTGCGACTTTTTCTGTCTCTGAGTCGTTCGTCAACATCAATACACAGTTTAGGCATTAGCAACTCCGTTGCTACAGGTAGTTTTGTTTTGCAGATACGACTCATAAGCAATTGTGAAGGGGAGTAACCTATATGCTTGAGAGGGGAATTCCGATATTGCAAAAGCGCTATAAATATATCTTCACCTTCCTCTAACGATTTTTTAAGCAATTTTTTTCCTATGCCTACTGCCTTTTCGGCCAATCCATTTGATTTTGGATAGTAAGGACTACGCAGAACAAGAGCGAAATTCCACTCTTCCGCAAATTTTTTGAACGGGGAGCTATTGAAGGGCACGTTATCGCACACAAATGTATCAGGTGAGCCAAATTTTGAAAAAATTATCTTCAACTTCCTAATGATTTCTTCAGCCGATTTATTTTTAAGGGAAATCAGTTCTAGCCAGTTTGAGTAGGCATCCATTACTACTAAATATGATTTATTGGCATAAGAAAATATATCTGCGCCTACACGTTCCCACGGACGCTTAGGAATAGGATAGGAATGCAGTTTTTCTTTAACATTCCTCCTAGCGAATTTTTCACAAATTTTACATTTTTTAATGTAATTTTCTATGTCTTGATTCATCAGTGGCCAGTAGAAAATTTGTCTTGCACGGGCTTTAACTTTTTCAATCCCCAGATGCCCCTCGTGAAGTTTCAACATCATCTCATTTCTCAAACCTTTCGGCACAACCAATTTATAATTAAAAAATAACAAATCATCTGATACTGACAGTTCATTTTTTAGCTTAACAAAATGACGTACAAAAGATGGTATCTTCACTGGATTGCTAGGCCAATCTGTTTCCACAAATTTTACAACCAACTGCAGTTGTTCATCATTTTTTGTGAATTGTCTGAATAACTCTTTTTTTTCCTCAGACATAGGCAAATAATTTGTGAGAGCATGAACCTGATACTCCAAGTCTAATTCACTTGAATCATTTTCATTCAGAAATGCGCGCGATAAAGCATCAGCAATATATAAGTATTTGCCTGGCTTGTAAGTAACATTTAAATCGTATTTGAGTAATTGCAATAACATTCGTTGGAGCCTCGGTGTAACAGAGGATAAACTCTTCTTAAAAATTGCTTCTAACGGTCTGTGATCCGAGTTCACTCTAATATTTTTTACACCATAAATGAAGTAATGAAATTTTTGACAACTAAACAAAATTGCTAACAGCTCTTTTTCAATTTGAGCATATGAACTCTCACTTTTTGTCATGCTCCTTGAGGCAAACGCAATCGGATGACCATCTTGGAGCAAGCAGGATCCAATACCATCCTTTGACGCATCAGTCTCAATTTCTATAGGCACTGACGGATCAAAAAACTTAAGAACAGGAGCTGTGGTCAACAAATGCTTTAATCTAGTTAACGACTCATCATGTTCGTTAGACCAGTTCCACTCAACATTTTCTCTTGTTAAATTGCGAAGTGGAGCAGTCACTTTTGACAAATTTGGAACGAACCTGCCTAGGAACTTTGCCATACCCAGCAATCTCAAAAGATCTGCTCTATTCTTTGGTACAGGCATATCAACAATAGCTTTAATGTATGATTGACACGGTTTTACCCCATCTTTAGAAAATATCTGACCAAGAAATTTGACTTCATTTGATTTGAACTGAATCTTAGACTTATTGAATTTGACATTATACTTAACAGCGCGATCCAAGACTTCTTTTAAGCATCTGTCATGTTCTGACTCTGACTCACCAGCGATAATTAAATCATCAAAATAAATTTGCACTCCTTCAATATCTCCAAAAAGTTCAAAGTTCTTTCTCTGAAAAACTTCCGGAGCTGAACTTATTCCAAAAGGTAATCGACAAAATTGGTAACGACCAAATGGGGTGCCAAATGTACAGTAATCAGCTGACAATTCATCAATTTTCACTTGAAAATACCCGTCCTTCATATCGAGTACTGTAAAAAATGCTTTACTACTTAATTTACTAGCAATTTCCTCTGCAGTCGGGATTAAAAACTGTTCCCGCTGTATATTTTCATTAAGATACTTTGGGTCCAAACATAACCTCAAATCCCCATTTTTTTTTCAACAATAACTACAGGATTCAACCACTCAGTTGGTTTGACTACTTTTCTAATTATTCCCTGTTTTTCTAACTCTGCTAATTTTATTTTCACCCGTTCAAGAAGTGACTGTGTATACGTCTGACCCCTTGCACATGAGGCACCGCATTGTCACGTAATACTATTCTATGTTCATTAGGAAAACACCCTAATCCAGTAAATACCATAGGATACAGTTTCTCAATGTCATTAATACTATTGAACTTTTTTGCACTTAAACTATCTATTCTCTGCACTAAATTCAATACCATGCATGCTTTTAATCCTAGTAATGGTAACTGATTTTTTGAATCAATAATAACAAAGGGTAAGTCTACCGATTTATCTTTGACACTACAATTCAAATTAATCTCACCCATAGGCTTAATTTTAAAAGTCTTACTACCATACGAGATTAACGTTATGTTAGTCTTTTTCAATATCGCGTCTTGCTTCAACTTTTTCAGCACACTAAATGGAATCACACTCACCTCTGCTCCAGTGTCAAGCTTGAATTCAACAGGTTTACCTTCAACATGTACCAACTTCAACCACACAGATTCATTTCCCGATTGGACACCATCAACCATCTTTTCCAGTGCGCTTACATAAAAATTTTCTGCTTCGCTGTCCTCGGCCTGAGACATATCTTCAGCGACCACTTCATGTGTTGCCTTTTCCTTCTTTCTGACCTGGTACGATGGAGCTTCTTTCTTCTTGCAGACATTGGCAAAATGATTCTTCATCCCGCACATATGGCATGTCTTTCCATATGCAGGGCACTTGCCTTTGGAATGTTTGTGACCACAATATTGGCACGCTTTAATATCAGGTGCAAATGACCTGTCCTGTTTGGCATTTTTCTTCTTCAAAACGGCATTCACTAAAGTTTCAGTTTGTAAGGCTTTCGCCTGGGACTTACTAACCTCGACAGCCCTACAGAAATTAATTGCTTTATCCAACGTTAAATTTTTTTCTCGGAGTAATTTTTCTTGGGTTGTTTTGTCATAGATACCCATAACTATCCTGTCTCTCACCATATCCAACTGGTCAGCATATTCAGTGGTTTTCACTGCAATTTTGAGTTCTGTTAAAAAACTATCAAAGGTTTGCCCTTCCTTTTGACTCAATGAGTTGAATACAAATCTTTCATAGATTACATTTTTCTGGGGAGCACAGTGCTCTGTGAATTTCTTCTTTATTTCTTGAAGGGATTTTTTTTCTGCATCGGTCAACGTGAACGAGTTATAGATGTCGAGTCCCTCTTCTCCGATTAGGCTCAAAAACACTGCTATTTTCTTTTTGTCTTCTTTGGTATCCAAATCCGTAGCTGTCATATACAAATCAAATTTTTGTTCAAATTTCTTCCAATTATCTGCTAGGTTTCCTCCAACATTCAATGGTTCCGGCGGTTTGAACATTGATAACGAATCCATGGTTCAATCTTAATACAGCTTATCAATCCGGGGTTCAATTTCGCCTACCTGACACCATGTATTATTAAGACTCCTGATAAAGTTCCAGAATACTTTATTTTTAAGTTTCAACTATGATTGAGCATACAAAGTAACATTAACATTACAGGTGGCACGCTATCAACTCATTCGTAGCTCATGGCCATCATATATTAACCTCCAAGTCATAGACGTAACAACATATGACATTGTGTCATGTCAACTGTCATGCATTCATAGAACTACATAATACATATATAATACATGTCATGTAACAGTGGCCGATACAACTTTCTTATTTTAAATACAACCCCCTGTATATTATTAGTTTCTTGGTTTCTTCAGAAAATTCTAGACATAATTCTAGTACAATGTCACATACTACAAGTTACAACTGTTTCGGAAATATTAAGTGTTTTCAGATGTATTACAGAAATTAACATTGAAAAAATTATTTTATTTCACAAATAATGTAAAAATAAAAAAAAATATTAATTTCAATGTAAGAGATGTTCAAAATGTTCGCCGCGAACGTTTTGTGAAATAAAATCATTTAATTTTTTTAATTTAATTTTTGTAATATAGTCCGTTCACGAAAGGTTGAGCACATAGTAGGCGTATTTTCATTTATCTGAAGTTGGCAGTATTTGCTGTCATAACGTAAAATAAAGTCAACGTTGCCGAATGTAACCGGCCTCGTTCGACGAGATTGCGAGTTATCAGACAACTCTATGCAATATTGACAACATTGCGTATCAATCTGACAAGAACATAACCTAAATTTTAATATACACAGTGGAATATGCCAAATTTCCATGGCCAACCGACGACTCAACCTTTCGTGAACGGACTATACACTTGATATTTCCGAAACAGTTGAAGATAGGAATGGGACATTCTGCATGAATTCTATATAGAATTTTCTGCAGAATCCAAGAAAATAATAATATACAGGGGGTTGTATTTAAAATAAGAAAGCTGGTATCGGCCACTGTCACATGACACACCCTATATAATTATTTGTTTTTGAAAAAAATGCGCATCTTAAAATACAAATCGACGTGTCCAAGCGTTTTTTCCAATACGCTTTCATTTATTCCTTATCGAATTTATTCCCTTTGGCGGTTCCATACTGTATAATGGAATAGTGGCCGAATAGAGCCGGAGCCCTCAGCAGATGACGTCCAAGCAAACATTTTAGTCACATATCTCCAAAACGGCGTTACATAATGTGCTGAAATTTTACACATTGGCACCGAATGGTTTGAGTACATTTTTTTCCTGTCATATATAAGCGTAATATTTTAAGTGATAACTCTTACCTTCAATTTTTTTACTGTAGTAACTATATGTCGAATTGTTCGATTTAACTCATTGAAATTAACTACAAAAGGACTCAAACAAAACTTTTGCACTGAGATACGAAATACTGGCCGACGAGTCCGTAGACCAAGCTCGTGTCACCTCTAAAATCAGACTTCTTTATTCCTTCTTTTCAATAGCTTCATACTATGCTTTTATGCATTTCAGCATTAATTCAACTACGCAATACGCATCTACGCAGTATGTACGGGGGAATCCCCAACCTCCTTCTTCCCTAAAACTTGACGCCTGGTCTACGGCCACGTCAGGCAACACACAATACGTCGCCTAGCCAACTAATGACCTGGTAAAACTCAAATCTCCGACATATACATCAAATTAATGAACTCTCATATTTTTCTAGTTAAAAAGTGTTCAGATAAATTATTTTGAATTTTTGAAAACCGATGTGAATGGGCGATAAAGGGTAATGGTATATGAAATGAGGAAGGGTGAAAGAGTTGTCAATGAAAATTGCCTTTGTCTCCCCCAAAGTGACACGTTAATGTTTGACATGAAAAAATACATTCTAACTCTTTGATGAGTAGTTTTGATGTTAGCCAATGCGTAAAATTTCAACACCATTTTGGTGATATCTTCATAGAGCCCTAGCTCAATGAGCTTGTCGGTTCAATTATGGGAGAAGCTGTTTATGATTAGTCAGTTTTTCCGACTTTTTTCAAATTTTTATCTCATTCTGTCCATGTCCAAACATGTGATAAAAGGACTGATTATTATGGTACATTCGAATTCCTAAAACGCTCCGCGTACGCTACTGTACCACCTATAATTATGTTGCCAATTTTCGTGTACAATAGCAATCGATCTCAATGAATTAATCATTAATTATACCGAAGTCAAGTGAAGAAGCAGAGTGAACGAGGTTCGCTTTACAAATTCACCGACTTAATGCTTTCTTTTGAAAGGCAGTCTATTCAGTCTCCGACAATGCTCTCAGGAAACGTTTCGGCGTCCCGTGTCATCCCATTTTCAGTAGTATCGAATGGCAAAAAGCCGGTCGGTGTTTTTCTTCGTTGAGGAGCAAGTGCACTGGTCGGCTATCGGTAAAGTACCCACATGGACTTGGCATTAATATTGATTAAGTGTGCCGCCTTCGGTCATGAGTCACCCATGGAGCTGTATAGGGGACACCCGATAACCTTGTGTTGTGGTAATGCAGCGGCTATCGTTACATTTTGCCGCCATTGACGGTATCGGAACATTTTGGAATGGGGCTTCCTTGTTGAATCGCTTTTGATAGTTTCGTAGGAAGTGAGAAGTGGCGAATATTTTTCGACTTATTAATAGATCTTTGGATAGCATTGAAAAAAGTTAATCAACACTTCCACTGAGATTTTCTCAGTTTTTGGCGAACTATCGAAACAAGATATCGACGTCCATTAAATACATTAAGCTCTGAAAATTACATCTCAGAGAAACTTGAAATATATAGGGTACCTTTGAGGCAGCAGGTTCAATTGACAAAATGAATCCCAATGATTGCGGGGATTTTCAAATTTTGGTCAAAAAATTGTATCTTGGGGATTCAAAAATAAATTGGTGAATGTACTTATAAGACAACTATACATTCTGGAATATAAAACAATTTATGAATTTTTGGTTCTGAAAACCATCCAATGTATATCGATTGAAATATAATCTGGGAGGATTTCTAAAAAACTTTATAGGTTTTCACTTCCAGCCTCTGAAACAGAAATAATTAAAACAATTTCAATAAAGGTGCTCTTATTTATCAGGAGCAAATTTGTTTTGAAAAAAATTGTAATGTAACGTTTCGGTTCTATATCACACACCTTCTTCAGACAAACTTGTAAAATCTTCAGAATTGTGTGTTTTTTCATTTGCATTTCATCTTAATTGAAAATTCTAATTATTTCTGTTTCAGAGACTGGGAGTGAAAACCTACCTATAGGTTTTTAGAAACATCCAATGTATATCTGTGAAATTTTTTGATTTATTGAATTGTCAAAAATTTATTTGATCTTTTTTAACTTGATTTCATTAGGGAAACCCAACAGATACTTTCTGCTCCATTTAATTTTCACGTACTTTTCTTCTATATTACGAAAGTTCTTCTGCCCAAATATGTGTAATATTCGGATTTTGAGCAGAAAATGTTCTCGAATAATATGCTTCCGACACACCGAATCCGTGGTCCAATTCAATTCTGTCTGTGGGGCTGTGAGATCGGCCGTCCGGAAACACGATAACACTCGAAAGAATTATCCTATAGACTTGAAATGATCAGGGTAGGTTCGGTTCCTAAATGCCGCTGTTGAATTTAGCAAAATCGTATAGTGTGTTCCATAATTATGACCATTCATAATTTTTGTTCCTCAATATCTCAGACAGAAATGTTTTTTAGCTGCCACTTGCAAGATACTCATAAAAAGCCTCATACGGAATTGTATGTTAACAAAATCATTGAAAATTCAATCGGAATATTGAAAAGACAAAACCTTATATATCGACACTAATATCCGATTCGAGTTAAATCTATTTTGAGGGTGAAGATTCTTGTAATGAATGTTCATGGAGAATTTCAAGAGGATCAGAATCATAGACTTAAATTTTTTCTGAATTATTCAATTTTTCGAATAATTCAGATTTTGCATTCATATACGTAGTTTGTATCATTCTAAAGACATATACAAAACTTTGAGGTAAAAGCCTTACACCTACTCAGGGCTCTTCTTGAATTTTTCCTATCCGAATCTGTCCAAATACTCAACCCCATTGTTAAACGAAAACTATTCACAAAATATCAATTTCATATTCTGAATAATATTCGTTGGAATTTCTGATGATCAAACAAATTAATCCAAAAGTTAATTTAAATTTTATCTACTTTCAAAAAATGTCAACAACTTAAACAGTTTATATCCAAAGTTGATCGAGCTGTTCTCGACACCAATTTACTTTCTCAGCTATCCACTTTCCCAAGAATTACAAATTCCTGATATCACTGTCGATTATTTCTATAGGCATATTAATATAAGATAGCTAGTAAATTGATATAAAATAGCTTATAGCCGACATTGCATCTACGTAATTACCTACTCTTCCATCAGTCGAGGGATGTATTATTTGATTAGATGATTGTGCTTTTCAGTTTAACATCGTCGCTTTAAATATGGACGCATCAACTTTTTTTCAATCCAATGCATGTTATGTAATCTTCTTCATAAGAGAGGAAGTGACAAAAAAGGACGAAACATAGGATTTGCGCGGATGCCAATTTGGATAATAGGAAGGTAATGGCGTTCTGCATCTGGCAAATGCAACAAGCAAAAGAAAGAAACACCATCATTAATTGATCATTAACGCCACCTAGAGGAGATAAATTATGATAAGAATCTTGCTCCGTTTCCTTGTTCACTGGAATTAGAGATTTAGTTATTTAAATAGTTATTGAAACTAATGAATATTCACTGCAATCGATTAAGCTACTTAATATTCTGCGCAATGTGTAATTTGTAGCTAGCAGAGGGTTTTCTCTTGCTTTATGTAGATTATATGTATTCATAGGCGAGAACGCAGGTTTCTAGAAATAGGACGATCAGTCTGAAAATTGATACTCTAATTCGAAAATACTATTTCAGGAATATTAATAAACAGAAAAATCAGAATTCTCATTCAGGAAACTGACCACTACGTTTCTGTTTTTTGATATGTTCAAAAGTAATGGCATTAATAATCCAACTATAATATGCTTATTTTGAAGGTGATCTGGAAAACTTCATGATATCGCCGCTACATTCCTTATGTCACTCACATCGTTTTTATGTCAAATGAAAGTTTTAATGTTGAGTAAAAAGCAAAAATTAAACAAAATCAAAGTCTACTATCAGATATTCTTGCCGAAAAGTGAACCTACCATTACCTTAAAAATCTCAGTGTTTGCCATGTCCAATTATTTATTTTTTACCGACCATCAATAAGGTTTTTTCATTATTTTCGGAAAATTTTTTGCAGTTTTTTCATATCATTAAATGAAAACTGACGCAGCTTTTTAGTAGATTTGATGTATATTATCTGAAGAGTGATGGAAAAAGCTGTGTGGACGCTAAGGTTATTATTCTCGGACAATAAAAGTTATTGTCCTAGAATCAATACTTTCAGATTTAGTTTCGATAATTATGATTGTGGGTACCTACATGCTCATTGAGTGTCTGAACAATTTTTTTCATATCTTTTGTTGGAGATTGAGGGATAATAGATATTTCTTCATAAGATAATATGAAGTTTGTGCATGTTCGATATTCATCAATGAGAGAAAGAATGGCTGAAGAGTTCTGGTGCTACTCATCATTTGAAAAGTGATTTTTCAAATTTGAAATTGATGGCAACCATCATCGTTTATAAATTAAACTTTTTCATTCAAATATAAACCTACCCTACTTAACGTTATTCCTTCCAGTTATCTATTTTTATTGCTGGTTGATGCAGACCAACAGTCTCTAAAATTAGATAGTTTTTGCATAAGAAAGTCTCTAGAATATTTTATATAATGAGTATCAGCGAGAATCTTAGTATCGAACATTTTTTCCCATCGTTCTTCTCGTCTATAATTTTCGCATTTCGAGCCAGGAGTGGTTTCTAAAGACTCAAGTAGACTCACTGATGAAGAATTCAAGGTCAAAAACGATTCTGTATGACCGCCCGACCGTAAGTTAACACCTTCCGACGAGATGAATCAAGGGCTCTGAAATTTTGTAGGTAGGTAGGGTCAGGAACTGAATGTCGCGGGATCGCTGAGGGGCCATATCGATTCAGAAGAAGTTGCGGTGTTTTTGACAAAGGAGAATTCTTACTATTTTCCCAATATTTCCGGAAGTAGTATAAGGGTCTGAAAATTGCACATTAGATTGAAGACTACATATTCACTTTCTTTCGAATTTGTTCTATTAATTTTTCAATATTAACGAAACCATAAACCACTTATTATGTGATCAATGTCAAACATGATAATTTAAACTAAGACAAAGAAAGACATATTTGCTCTTGATTTCGTCAAAAACTAATCAACTGTTCGGTTTGAATTCTGTATTTTGGTGTGGACAGATGATACGCTAAATACTGCAAAATTTCGCGGAGATCGTATAATTAGAGGACTTTTGAAAAATGATTCATATGCAGAATGACATTACTATATTTTCGTGACAATGTTATATGAAGTTTATATAGTTGACCCTCAATTCATAAATAAACTATACTTTACTGTTAAAATCTACGGCATATGAAAACAGGAACTATTACTAGAAAAATACTGTCGATTCAACCTAAAGTCAAATAACCTAGTCAAGTAGATTTAGGAAAGGGCTTCTGTGCGGAGATCCTGGGTTCGAACCTCGGTCCGGTTTCTTTTTACGTTTTCGAGTTTGATTTTTTGTTCTTCTATATGAGTTACAGTAAGAAGTATTTGCAGGAAAAATATTAATCAAATTTGAATATTGGGAGAGCTAGCTTTATTCTTTTCAATTATGAATTCAACTTTCCTGATTCTGCTTGTAAATATTCTCAAAATAAAAAAAATTCCTTGATCTTGAACTATCTACTTTGAACCTGCCTTGAAAATTTCAAGTTTGAAGTTATTCCTTTCGGAAGTTATCACTTTTACGGTGGGCTTTAGGTCTGGTTTCAAAGGCAAATAAGTCTGCCTGGAATATGGTTGAAGTCCGACAAAGCCTCGGTGAGATATTGACTCTCGGTTTGCTCTCAAGGACTCCAGTACCGTTTGTCGTTCTGGAGCCGTTATTGCGAATATAACCAGAAATAATTCTTCTAGCCTTTTCCACATTTACTATTCAATTTCATGGCGCAATTTCAATGCTATGTCCGTAAGGGAAAGCAAAAAATATATATGCAGTTTTAATTATTGATGTTAAAACCGGCAATTATCATAAAGCAACAACGTTTATCTAGGGACATAAATGAAGGCCAGAAAATCATTATTTATGTATCATCTTCATGCATACCTTCCACGAGCAAGTGTCGGTCGAACTCGAAATACTAAATTATGAGAGAATATATTTGAACTCCTTACAGTATATCTGACATTTCAGAGGTAAAATGGTAATTTTGAATAATTTCATTGGAAAACAAATTGAGCACAGATGTAATAGAAGGATTTCTGGTTTCTGCATAACAAAAAAGATTAGTATTCATTTTTTATATTCCTCTGTATAAAGCCTTTTCGTGCCAATTGTTTTTTACTGTCATTTAATTCCGTTTGCTATTCAACCCTCAATTAACTGGTTACACTCAACATTTATTTCTTTATTCAATTAACGCATTAAAAAAATATTTTTGGAATGAGTCAAAAGTTTTCAATGAAAAATTTAAGAAAAGCCCATACCAGGTGCTTATGAGCTCTCGATGGTGGAGCAATGAAGCCGTTATCCCAAAATTTTGTATATGCTAAGTATTATGGATGCAAAATCTCAGCACGATCGAAATTATATTCTGGAAATAATTTAAAAAATTAAATATGTAAAAAATCAATAATTAAAAAATGGTTCAGATGATGCACTCCTCTTGAAATTTCACATGAACATTCAGTATATTAATCTTCATTCACTCGAATCGTATTTCCTGTAATGGAAATTGGAAATATAAAGATTTTTCTTTCAAATATGTCCACAATTTTGCATGAGGCTTATTATGAGCATCTTGCATGTGATCGCAAAATTTCATTTCGATTGGTTTTGTTTTGTCTGAGATATTGAGGAACGAAAAATTTTGAATGGCCATATTTAATAGAAAACCCTGTATGATTAGGCTGGTTAACGAACTTATCCGCGGCATTTGAGAACCTAACCTGAACCTGAAAGTCTCAAGTCTCTAGGACAATCCCTTTGAAAACTATCGTGCTTACGGCCGGACGGCCCCACAGACAGAAGATAGATAAAATATAAAACACTGTTATTGAGCTTCCCATAAATTATCTTTTTCTGTCCTTTTGTTTACTGCCAGATTGTTGAGATGGTGATTTTGTATGTTTTTTGATTATTCAATGAATTAATTTGATGTTTAGAATATAAAAAGACGTAAGGTGAAGTGGGGTAAATGTGATAATGGGGCAATTGTGATAACGGATTATATATCCAGATCAAATTCATTAATACTGCTGCCATCTATCTAACACATCTTCAAACTTGCAAGCGAACCACCAAAACACTAGAACGAACGAAATTACTTGTCAGTATGGTTGTAAGGCAAGTGAATGTTATTTCTCATAACGTAACCTTAAATTTCAGTTAGCTACGTCTCTACTTTATTTGGTGTAAATTTTTTAATTGATGAGTTAAGTCTGTTTTATTATTTCCAGACTTATTATTAACAGTTTTATAATGTGTTTTTAAATACTTTTAACTCATAAATTGCGCTGGTGATTTCTTTTTGTATATATTACATTTGCCCCGCACGAAATGCTTTTTGGGGTAAATGTGACATATACATTTGAGGCAATTGTGATAATATGAATAGGCGTGGTTCTTTCATATTTGAAGTGTCTTTTGACGGATATAATTTATCTTAATGATGGAAAAATAAAGTTTAATTAAAATATAACGTTTATTACTATATAGTTGTTTCTGCTTAATTTGTTTTTACTTCCTTTTTGTTCAGAAGCTGAAGTTAATTTCACATTTTTTTGCCCCGACTGAAATAAGGTCATCAATTTTTCATTAAGTGAAATATTTTATTTTTGTAAAAAACAAAGTATTCAATAATGTAAGATTTTTATACATTTACCCCAATCCTTTCCAAATAACTTAGTCATAGGAATCTGAAAGTTTTTAACACATTTACCCCAAATTCTGGGGCAATTGTGATTTACCGGCATCATTTTTTTTTAAATTACCCAACATTTCTCAGAAAAGATTTCAAAGAGTAACCAGAATACAATCAATAGAGAACTATATTGTGATCATGCTTGCATTTTTTGGAATGTTCAGCTTTGTTCAAACTGTTACTTATAACACTTTGTTTATGATCTAATCAAATACTATATCACATTTACCCCACTTCACCTTATATTTTGTGTTCAAAATGTATTCTGTGAACGCATATAATCTACTTTTATCTTGACAGTCGACATACGTTGAATATCGTTGCATTTTAGTTTGTACAATGCATGTTGAGATAACACCGTGAAAAATTTTAAAGAATTTATGATATTGTTTAAATTTGAACGAGTAGACTTTGATTGTTATCGTATGTTTTATATTTTTGAACATCTTAATGAATAAAATAATTTTTGGTTTAATTTGTAAGTTATCATATCACCACATGCTGCTTTTTGCTTTTTTAGTCATGATGAAAGACAACAAAATTTTGTATATCAGAAAATAAAATCTCCGAAAAGTCGACAACGTGTTTCTGGGTTTAATTTGTCCTTTTATTCCTAATTAAGGTCCAACAAAGCCACGACATTTTTTACATTGACAATAATAATAAATAATATAAAAAAATAGATTATATATAAATATGGTGCCAGGGAGTCTCCTAGACTACAACGACTATGTATAACTTACGATAAGTGAATAGCTTGACCAGGGACGGGCCGAAGCAAAATTTTTGGGGGGGACAAATTTTCGAAAATCTGCCAACTATGCATTGAGGACTTGGAGAACTGATGGTGGAAGGGGGTGATATTTTGGTTTGCGATTCAATTTTTTTCTGAGAGCATTGAAAATAATAATTTAAAATTCTGTGGTGATACTATTTTGATTTTGTATTACCTACCAGATCAACACACTCTTCATCTTCGGAATTTTGAAAAAATATTATAGTTCTTTCGATACGAAAAAATATATGATGATTACAACAGAAATCTAATTAAAGATATTAACTAATAATATCATCGCCATAGAAAATTATCATAGTAAGTTTTTAAATTATTAGACATTTAGATAGTGTTCTGCAAAACAATTTTTTTTAAATAAAAATTGATTCCAGTTCCATAAAATTCAGCAGACAAGAGCATCTCATAAATTCGCATTTTAATTCTGAATTTAATATCAACAGGATTAGCAGTTATTGAGATAAGGAAAATATTCCAGTGACAATAACTTCAAAACTACTGAACTGGTGATCTAGCCCGCTGAAGAACTCGAACGAGATATTCAGGTCCCGAACCTATCCTGAAAATTTGAACTTTCAAACTCTTTCCTCCCGAAAGTTATTAGTACAAGCCAAAATTTTTATATTTTTCAAGTCATCATTCATTCATAATTATATTTTTTTGGAGTATGTATTCCAATTTAATTAGAATTTCTACAATTGTCTCTTCTATCTGCTTTGAAATTTGGTCAACTGATTCGAAAATTCACCACCTGCTTCGAGAATTCATCAACTGATTCAAAATTTTACCAATTGTTTTGAAATTTTTCCAAATGGTCTGAAACTTTTCCAAGTGCTTCGAAAAACTACCAACTGCTTGGCAAAATTGCCAACTTTGATCAAAATTAGGCCGGTCCCTGTAGGTATCAATTCCATTGTCATTTTTCAAACTGTTTCCAAATTTCAATAACTATTTTGACAATTTTTCAAACTGTTTCGAGAATTTGCCAAGTCTGATAAATATTGATCACGACGGTTTCCATAATTTTTCCAACTGCTTCGAAGTATTGTCAACTGCTTTGAAAAATTGCCAACTCTGATCAACCTGAATCAACTCGATTGAAAATTCACTAACTCTTTTGAAATTTTTTCAACTATTTCGAAAATTTACCAATTGCTCTGAAAATTTGCCAACTCTGTTGAACATTGGTAGGGGATCGTCTGTAAAGAAGATACAAAGACGTTGCCAAAAAAGTACCACAAAAAATTGGTAAAAATGAAACAAAAATTGAACTGTTTCAGGATTTTGTTGCCAAAAATTTTTCTTCTGAGTAAATGAATTTGTTCCATAATTTGGAAGCGCACTGTATATTCTCTGGATGTTGAGATAGGTTCTCTTTATTTACGACTTAGTTTATAGCTGGTCCAATGATATAAGTAGTGTTTATTTAGGCAACGAAATTGACCGTAAGTAAATATAATCACGTTTATCGCCTTAAGCTAGGCACGTTCCAAATAGGTACTCCTAGTTTCAGAAAGATATATAAATGAGTTGACCTTACATGCAAATACAACAGAATATACAATGATTTCATTCATGATAGTCTGTCTGCTTTTAATTTGTGTAATGGTGTGGTCTGAGGTTAGTTTTTTGACACTACTGAAGGAATTTCTGACGACATAATTCAGCTCCATTATCGAAGAACATTATAACAATTTATTTTCAGTATGCATTAATTCCATGATAATGATAATAATAATTTATTCGTGTTATGAATACAGTTAATTTTACACATCGTCAAAAATCAGTATTATGTAAATTCTCAGATACTCCTCAGTGCTATACACCGCGGCATCCACTAGTTGTTTCCTGACTGTCCTCCTGAATTTGTGAAGTGGCAAATACTCTATTTGATGTTGCTGCTTCACCCCATGCCATAATCCCATATGACATTACAGAATGAAACAGAGCATGATATGCAGTCAGTAAGATCTTGATTGAGACGCAGTGTGAGAGACCTCTCAAGAGAAACACTGTACTTCTCAGCTTGCCACACACCTCCTCAATGTGGTAATCCCATCTTAGCTTTTGATCCAGTTGAACCCCAAGAAATCTCACTGAGTCTGGATTCGGTCTTCCATTGAATGGAAGACCGATTTGGTTTACGTTGAGAGATCTGAATGGAATCCATTCAGATCTCTCAACGTAAACCAAATCGCCTGCGTTTTGTTGGCATTAAGAAGAAGTTTATTAGCTTTGAACCAATCGCGCGCCCTAAGTTCTGTCTCACTTGCTGATCTCTCGACTTCCTCCATAGTTTTACCTGAGACATTGTAGGTTGTATCGTCAGCAAAAAGGGTGTAGTCGGCAATGGCTTCCCCCAGTGGCAGATCATTGATGTAAATAAGGAAGAGTATCGGTCCTAGAACCGATCCCTGCGGCACCTCAATATCCACCAAAGTTGCCTCAGAAGACACTCCATCCACTTTAACAATCTGGGGTCTATCAGCTAGGTAGCTAGCGATCAAGTCAATGCTATTCTATCCAAAACCCATTCTTCTCATTTTCTCTAACAGGATTCCATGGTCCACACAGTCGAATGCTCTACTAAGTCGTATAGTTTGGTTAAGTAGTATTCCATATCTTCAAAAGAGTCCATAATCTTGGAGAGGACATTAAGTATGCAAAGATTTGTATTCCGATGTTCTCTGAATCCATACTGCCCCTCATACAGTAGACTGTTATTTTCCAGATATTTCACTATCTGTTTTGCCATACATTTCTCAACGACCTTTGATATAATCGGTAATAGGGATATTGGACGGTAGTTTCTAATGTCATTCCTGTACCCCTTCTTGAAAATAGGTACCACTACAGCTTTTTTCATGGACTCTGGAAAGCGTTTTTCTCTAAAGCACTGGTTGATCAGTTTAGTAAGCGGGCTTATAATTAAGTTCTTAATAGTTTTTATCAACTTAGCTGAGAAGCCATAAATATCAATGCTGTTCTTGTTTTTTAATCCATCTATGGTGTCTCTAACCTCATTAAATGTTACCTCCTCAAATTCAAAGTTTTTCTGCTGTAGCTGTTGATTGCAGAAGTTGATAAAGGGGTTTGTACTCGAGGTAGGTATTTCCTTGACAAGGTTCTTTGCAATGCTACTGAAAAAGTCGTTGAATTTATCGGGATCAATTTTCACATTCTGTTTTTTATAAGCACTTCGTTTTTCATTTATCACATTCCACATACTTCTTATTGGGTTCTTGGCCGTTTCGATTAGCTTGTCATTAGAAAGAATTCTTTGATTTTTTAAGGCTTGCCGATATTTGGATCTGAATTTCTTGTACCTAGATGGCTCTGTTGTTAGGAGTGTTATGTTGTTCACAAACTTCTTGAAGAAACTGTAATTTATCTCTAATTTTTTTCAGAGATTCATTGAACCAACTCACTTTGTCCGGCTTATTTGATTTCACGTGGTATTTTTTTTCAGGAAAAGCATCAACAAATGCTTCATTCAAATGTCTAATCAGTTTCAAATTTTTCATCAATATTCAAGTTATCACAGCTCACAAAATCCCATTGATATGATTCTACTATGTTATAGAAATTGTTTAGGCCTTGTTTTGTGATAGGTCTGAATTTATTCACTTGGGTGTTAGCTGGCACTTCACTTTCCTCAATAGAGAATTCTATAGTCTGCCCAATATGATCTGATATTCCTAAGTCAGAGAGTTGAAGGGGACATTGAAGTCACCAGTTAGTACAATTTTCCTGTGGCTTCCCAACTTTATTAGGACCTGATTCAAGTTATCCAGGAATGTCTCAAAGTTGCCGGAGGGTGATCTATAAAGGGTTATAATATAAATATTGATGGGTTTCAGAAGGATGCAAGAAAGTTCAATACACTTTTCGACATTCAGTTCTACACAATTTACAACTTCACAATTCAGATTATTGTGGACGAGAATCATACTTCCACCACCTTTAGACTTTACACGAGAGGTATGGGCACCTACCCTGTACTTGCTCATATTAAAGGCTTTCATCTCATACTTATCAAGCCAATGTTCGGATATCGCTACTATGTCATATTGTTTGTCCTCCAGCACAGCTTTTAATTCAGGTACTTTATTTCTGATGGATCTCACATTGTTATGGAGTAAACTCAGTCCATGGTTCTTATGTTTGGCTGTGATTTTATCTGCTTTAGAGTTTTCAGCTTGTTCAGTTTTTGTTGTGCCTAAGGAAGAATCCGCGAAAGGAAAATTCTCTAACTAGGACACCCGCTGGCCAAAATTCTGGGGCGCACATTTTATCGAAAAGTTCTTTTGATGCAACACCGACGCTAAAAGCCGAATTTGTACCCTTGGTGTCTAATTTTCGCACTTCTATTCCGTCTCTTGCGTTCATTTTTTCCAAATAGCCTACGATATCCTCTTCCTTAACATTTCCCGCTATATTTCCTACATACATCCATTTTTTCCTTAATGCACCCATGATTTCGGAGTTATTATTAGATCCATTGCATATGATTTGATCTCTTGCTTTATTCGGTAATTTTCGTTTTTTAACTGTTTCCCAACCAGTATTCATTTGTTCTGGTTTTGAAATGTCCTTATTTTTGTTTATCTCTACGTTTGTTTTGTTTATTTTATAGCTGTCATTTGGAATCTCGGTTAAATCTGAGGTAGATGTTGATGGTAACATATTTTTTGGTTGATCAGGAGGTATTTTGTTTCCGGAGATGGAATTATTTCTCGTAGTAGAATTTAAGCCATTGTTTACTTTTGATGAATACGTTGGCTCGTCACTGTCACGTTGACAATTTTGAGGTTTGTGTTCGTTTTTCTGCACCATAGAAGTTGACTCGATCATAGACGTTTTCCGACATGAGAAATGAGAAGGTTGACTTTGACTGTGCTCCTTATCTCGACTTTCGGGTTTTTTTTTGTTGTTGTTCCTCGTTTTTTTGGCAGAATTCCAAATTTCTAATCTTTTCCATCAATAATTCGTTGTTTTGAATCAATATAGAATTTTTACTCTGGGTTTCGCTAAGTAGGTATTCAAGATACTGTACTCGCATTTGGAAAATTTGCAATAGCACTTTGGGATCTTCAGATATTTCTTCAGAAAGTTCACTCTCGTGAATGCACAGCGCGGATTTCTTCGTTGCCGCTTGCGTAAGACAAGATCGATGGAAAATATCTTTACACTTTATGCACTTGACGAATTCAATCACTTTTTTGTTACAATGAGCACATATTGCCTTAGTTTCTTTAAATTTAGTAGAAATACTAGAACTTTTTGAGCGGAGCTCATCCGACGCGTCATCTTCTTCGTTCGCCATCTTTATCTCGACAAATGATGAAATTTATATCAAAAAATGATAATTATTTCATATGATAGTTTGATTTATAATATTTGTGTAACAGTCTTCGCAGATAAATCATATTCTTTTGTATTTATATATCCCAAATGAAAAAAAAAGAAGTATCTGCCTTGTTCGTCTGCATTTCGATATATTATCCACTCAAAACATCGATGAAGTTTGTTTCATAAATATGTTATTTCAAGTCCGATTCGATTGAATTTTTTTTCAATTGTAGGAATGTTCATCCTCAATCAATCACCAGTTTTGAATTTCAAGAGAACTTGGCGTATGTCATTTTATACAGGGTGACACAAAATCTGTTTATTTATTTTTTACTCTAACTTTAGAACCACCCCTGGTGTGTTCCAGATTTTCTACCGTGTGATTTCTTATTTAATCATCAAGATACGTTATCTTGCCAATTTAATTCTTCATTTATAACAATAGCTCAATTTTTGTTAAATATACAGGGTTTTCAGAGCAATATTATAATCCACAATTCCGCTATGGCAATGAAAGTACTTTCACAGATTTAACATTAAATCCGAACGTTATGAAAATAAACCGAAAACTTAGTGTAAACATAAAACAAGAGAAGTTTTATCGCGTTTTTAGTTCCGTATGTACCGTTCTTCAGAAGCGATTTCGTGCTAATGCTTCATAGTGTCCGACCGCATCAACCGCATGTGGCTAGGTTTGCCAAGGAGTATTTAGCACAGGTTTATATCCAATAATTCAACTGGCCTGCTCTAAGCCCAGATTTGAACCCAATCAGACATGTTTGGATGCTCTTGAGAGGAAAATTCGATCTCGGGTACCAACTCCTGAAAAGCAGCTCAGTGATGCTCTAATTGATTCAAAACCTAAATGAGGACATAGCGAGACGAATTGCACCTGTTAGTCGCGTCTGGTCGGAAAACACGTTATGTTTTTAACTAAGTTTTCAGTTTATTTTCGTCAGTCCAGAATTTTAGGTTAAATTCGTTGAAGTACTGTTGTAGCCTTAGTAAAATTTGATATTTTACTGGAAACCCTGTATTTTTAACGAAAAATGAGCTATTGTTATAAATGAATAATCAAATTGTCAAGGGGAAATGTGTCTTGATGATGGAATAAGAAAACACAGTGAAAAAGCTCGAACACACCAGGGATGGTTCTAAAGTTCTAAAAGTAAAAAAAAATATTTTGTTTCACCCTGTGGAAAATGACGTACGACGAGTTTTCTTGAAATTCAAAACTAGTAATCGATTGAGGATGAACATACCTACAATTGAAAAAAAATTCAATCGAATCGGACTTGAAATAACATATTTATGAAACAAACTTCATCGATTTCTGAATGGATCAATTATTTTGCCGGTGAGTGTAGTTTTTTGTTTTTTTCCATAATAACCGCAATGTTCATATCCACTCAAGTGTACTTCAGTATTTAATTCGGTATTTTCGATTATTTATAATAATTGTATCCGCAGTTGGGAAATTCCACTGTTCTGTTATATGTTCGACTTGACTTATTACAAAAAATATAATTTCTGGACCATGATGATATCTGATTCTTCTCGGGTCATAATGGGCGGTGAAAAAATATTGTAAAATTGACTACTCAAACAAGGTCGTCAATAGTATTGGATCAGCAATATTATTTCTCTGATGCAATTAATAAATCAAAACGAGAAAACCTCTGTAATTGTTCGAAGATTGTATGATGCATGAAAAGAGAAAATCTGGGTCACTTCTATATTGTTTCTATTTCAATTGTGTACCATTTTATTGACGATATAAAAATTATCATTGGAATGAACTGTTATTATCCTACTTATCAATTTCATATATTGATCATGGAAAGTTAATTAATGAGATTCGATAGATATTTCATACAATGGAAATATGCGTCGAACCTAACCTTTTTTTTAATTATGATGAGTTTTAAAAAACCTGATATATTTTCCAGAAATGTGTTGTAGAGAGAATGTGATTTACGTAACGGGTCCGTAAAGTATATATAGTTTTTTTGGACGAGTAGACAAAATTCTAGGACGAGTCGTAGGCGAGTCCTGGAAGTCTGCGAGTCAAAAAAGTATTATCGGAAGTGTTGCGTACACTATTTTTTCGAGAACCATAAAGAAACACTTAGTCTATCGAATTATTGCGGATTGCGATAAAAAACGTGAAAAAGTCTGGCAACTAAAAAATTAAAAATGAAACGTGAGCCGTTATTCTTCTGTGGTAATGATCATTTATCAAAATCGGGTAGTGGGTAATTTCCGGACGGTTGCCGAAAATAGTAGGTACATTACGTAACAAGTCCAGAAAGTATGGTTTTTTCGAACTAGTAGATAAAATTCTTCTGAAAGTCTGCGAGTCCGAAAAAAACTATTTTCGGACGTGCTGCGTATGCTATTTTTTCGGCAACCATGAAGAAACACCATCGGGTTGATGAATAATTGATGCGAATTGCGATACAAAAGACTTTTGACAACTTATTTTATTGTCAGCCGTTATTTCGTTGCTATGGGGAGCTCAAATGCATTGATTAATAGTTATTTAATCAACTAGGTTATTTATTTTATTTAGCGTATGGCATACATGGATTTAGTTATACTTAATTAGTTAAAATTGTACACATTCACATTACGCCATAAAACATACAAGTGTATATCCAAAAGTGAAAAAGTAGAAATGAAGTATAAGCACAAATATAAATATAAACACAAATATAGCACTATTTGAAGCTAAATTTTAAAATCGAGACCATTAATCCAGTCCAGCACAGAGTCAGTGGCCTCATAGAAGAACTAGGCTATTAAAGACAGCGACTAATGGTCAAGATATTTTAACGTTTATTATAGCGTTTATAGCTCGAGACCATTAGTCGTTAGATTAATAACCGAGTTGATTACAAGATTTTTCCGATGATCTCAATATGAATTGTGTATAAATTCTTTATTGAAATAGATTCTCATTTTGTACAAGACATACATATGACAAAATGAAATTTTATGTTCCAGTAGAGTTTTGACATTCTCGTAGTGCTTCTGAATACTTTGTGTACGGTTGCCATGAGGATTGCACATCAAAATAGCATAAATTGAACATTAAAATGGGTCAGTAATGTTCAATTTTGCAAACATTAAAATTACCTTTTATTTTGAGGTCGGCGGAAAAATCATATCTACTTCCCGGGACGTAAGTACCTACTTGTTAAATAACAAATTTCAAATTTATGGAATACCTACTCGATATTTTTTTGGTACAAAGCTCAAGATGGCGAGCTTTCAAATTTTATTCCTTCGATAAGAAGGCTTCGACTGTGAAGCTTTTCCTATATCCCGAGCATTGCTGCAGAAAAATATCAAGTATGGAAAGTATTCAAATTTTTTTCCTAATCTCTATCGAAATGTGCACCAATTAATAGGGTGTACCATGTAAATCAAAACATTCCATATGAAAATCTGAATGAATGTCGATTTTTTGAAAACATAATAATTTTTGTCATTGAATTCGTGACAAGCTCCTGAAATGATATATTTATTTTCACAGAAATAGAAAAAAATTTTCTGAAGAAAAGTTTAAGCAGTATTTCGAGAATGCATATTTTCGAGAAACACCCAGTAACTATCAAACTGGCATAGAGATTCACGTGCGGTTTTTATTATGGAGTTTTTCATAGAAATTGACCCTCAGAAACCGACATCAGTTTTTATCCATTTTTGTTGAAAATTGAACTTCCCATTCAAAAGTGTCGAATCTGGCCCATCATGTGCATATGACGCTTCAATAAGTCGGGTCTCTATATAAAAATTCATTCTCCTAGTTTGTTCGAATGAAGGACTAGGGTTTTTTTATTTGAAAATGCTATACATTCAGTGAAATAGAGAAAAAGTATCATTCTTATGGCTGATCTTTACTTGATCTTTATAACGCATGCAACACGTAATTGTATATAACGAAAGGAAAAATGAATAATATCTGGAATATAGATATTTCTTCCTTTGAATTATTTCTGCCAGAAAAGGACCCCGCACATTTTGTATGGGAATTGGCTCCCGGTGGATTTGGCTGTAAATTTGATATGATGTTCTACTAATCCTTCTGATCAAATGTCTCCACAGTCACGAAGCTGAAAAATGCATACTTCTAGGAGTTTTTGGCGATTTGTTGTATCCATTATGGCTTACGTATTACCGTTCACACAGGAATGTTTGAAAATATTTCGAATTGACAGAATCTGCTTTCAATAATCACGAATAATTTTCAAACATTTCTGTGTGAACGGTAATACGTAAGCCATAATGGATACAACAAATCACTTCGTTACTGTGGAGACATTTGATCAGAAGGATTAGTAGAACATCATATCAAATTTTCAGCCAAATCCACCGGGAGCCAATTCTCATGCAAAATGTGCGGGGTCCTTTGCCAAAATTCAATGCTGTTAACTTATGGAGAAACAATTATTAAATTAATTAATTATTAAATTATTAGAAGGAATAATTATTCTGGCAATTCAAATCTGAATTATCGTTTTTCCAATATAAACAAGCGCGCAAAAGTTTCTGACTTCACGTAAGAATTTCTTGAATTTGATATCTACAAATTATTCCAATTTGATAACGGCTGTTTTTTAGGGTTTCGATCAAAAGGGTAGGTTCAATCGATTTCAATTCATTTCCTTCAAATGTAATATTATTATCGTTCCTATAAATATTTGTTATAGTTATAGCTTTAATTGAATCAATTTTGGACATTTTCAAAGTCCGATATTTGCAGAAAACCCAAAGCTTATGCTTTGATTGCTGAAAAAAGTTTATTTATTAATACATCGAAAACAACAGAATTATATGATGAAAATAGTTATATAATTATAATTGTAATATATCAATCACGTTATTTCAAAAAGTACCGATCTATTCATGTTTATATTAATTCGCTATTTTTTTTCAGGTGAGTGAGCTGAAATTTATCTTTCTGATGCCTCAAGTAAAAAATGGTTGTGTGAGTAATTGCCAGATTTGTACATGGTTAAAGCTTTGTAATCGCTCAAAGATGACATGGCCTCTTGTTAAAATCATTATTATATATGCAAATAATCCCCTCAATTGTTTTACTTGCTCTATATTCGATGTCCCCATCTCATAACAGATCCAGTATTCTGATTGTATTTAGTTTCACTTAACTCTATTTGTGTGAAACTATTAGAGCCTTTATGGCGAAAATCAATACAATTTATGTTTGTGAATTAGGGCTAATACCGTCTCAACCCCAACCATTAAATAATTAACCCCTATTATAGGAAACCCTAGAGGAAGTTCTAACACCACTGTAGAAATACCCAGGAAAATATTTTCAATAGACCATGTGAAAAGTAGTCATCATTATCTTTCGTGTAATTTTGGCGACTATTGAACAAAAGTGAGTTATTGGAGATGTAAAATTAGGACAGGATTTATTATGGAATATGTTTATTCGTCTCAAAAAAGCAAAAATATTTATTTCAACAATACATATTATACACATGTTTAGAAAATAATTTTACTTAATTTCTTTAAGCTCCGAAAAAATTAAGAAAATGTTCTGTGTACACGGAAGAGCATCGAAGGGATCAAAAGGAAAAAAAATTATGCGGTTATAGAGAAATTGATCAGTTGCATAATTTTTATTATTATTGTATTTTCTAATCCATTAAATGAATGGCGGCTTCTGTTAATGCTCACTATTTTATCCTCTGATATATCAAACTCATCAGCTCAACAGCGATATTTTTTTAAAATTTTCTCGAGAAACTGCAAAAAATATCTTTTGTCCATCATCTGGATTGATTCGACAAGTCTAATATATGTTATTGTTCGTGTTTATTTATTGTTGAAGCAGATAAGGTGAATTTCGCAATAACATAATCCTTGATTGAGATTGTCCCAAGATACCCAAAACCATAACTTTTCGGAAATATATATTGAAATATGTCTGAAACCGGGTTACGACAAATATTGTAGTTGTAAAACATTCAAAACTCACTAAAAAATTTAATTTACTTAGGACAAGCTCACCTTTTGACTGTCTTTTTCAGATAAAGTTTTTCGACACTTATTTTCGCTTAGATTCTAACCACCACTTATATGTTTTCATACTTTTGAAATATCTTCAATTCATGAAGAGTTTGTTTGATTCAATCTACAAAATCTTCGTGAAGAATTTGTAACAAATACGGTCCTGATCCCATATTCGAGAATGAACTCCGAGCACACTTTATATTTCTACAAACAGCTAAGTAACTATAGACCAGCAACTGTATCGGCTTTCCTGTCAAGAAAATCCGATTAAGTTATTATTTGAGTAATAATTATTGCCTCGTGTTTGCAGGGTGAAACCGTAAAAATTATATACATTCTAGCTTACTTGCAAAGTTGCCACATATGGATTTATTCTCAGTCATATTTATAGTTTAATACGGACATTACATCAGGCGATCAACACTGTTTCCGATGTTTTTCGGCAGATGGAACTACATTGTCGTGAAAATGGAGTTGTGCAATATTTTGGCATCTATCAATATAACCCCCATTTCAAAGGACGTAAGCATAAGCGTAATTCTCCAGGTTGAAATATACGAATTATTTGAGAGTATTCAAGATTTTCAACTCAAAAATAACTTTTACGTCGTGTTTGTAATGTAAACGAGGCAAATGTAATTTTTGTGTTATAAAATATGATTACTTGCATGTATTTCGTATCTTTATTTCAAAACTAAGATTTACGTTTGCCCTTATGCTGTTGTGCTTATGTCCATTATGAATAAGCCCTAAAGTGAACAAAAAGACCTATAAAACTGAATATGTATATTAATCAATGTACCGGGTTTTTCACTATAATTTGACCCCCCCTTTAACTTTGTTACTGAAGGAGATACAAAAAATGTTTCGTATAAAAGTTTCAAGAAATCATCTGAGGTTTTTTGATATGAGTCAAGAAATTGAAAAATATACAGGGTGACCAACATACTGATGGCAACTTCATATTTTCAAATGGAACACATTGTATAATTTTCCATATTTGGTTAGCTCTTTTTTCCCTGATTTCGAATATGTAACACATGTTGTTCTATCTTTCTAATTCTGAGCACCACAGAGTTTCAAATTTCAATAACCATCTGGCATAGCGTTTTGGAAGTTCGTGAATATATTGGCCAATTTGATCTTAGGATTGATAATGGCGCACCCATTTTATGGCCACCAAATAGTCCCGATTTAACACCGTTGGAAAAAATTTACTTCAGCAATAATGACGATCAATGAAAGCGGAGAATAATATAAATGATATAAAATCAACCAATATTGAACCCATAATTCGGAACTAATCCCGTCAACGCACAAAGAATAAAGATAATATTGTAATGTTTAAAAACAAATTTTGAAGCTTTAATTTCTGACTTGAACCAGAGCCATAATTATGCTGTCAAAAATAGTCTAAACTACTTGAGACAACTATATGAACTATGTGTATTGAATGAAGGTGGTCATTTTGAGCAATTTCTTCAGTTGATGTTATTCTTACCATACTACCATAGTTTATCATTTTTCATTGGTTAAGTAATTGTTAAGTACTCATTCTAAAATAATACTTTTAAGTAGATTGTTTGGATATAAAGAATTTCGTAGGTATCTTACAAATATTTTTATTCGGTGTCATCATTTCAAAACTTTGAAACTCTGAAAATTGAAGAGACACATCCACATACGCATTTATATTCGAGATCAGGAGGAAATAGCCTATCAAAAAGAGGAAGAATATACAGGACAAGGTGTCCTATTTGAAAAAATATAGTTGCATTCAATGTTGTTCACCCTGTATATCTTCCAATTGACGTTATTATAACTCCAAAAATGAGCATTTTCAGTAAACGCTCTCTGCCACTTGTAAAATGATCACAGACTTGGCAGGTGGTTCTTAAAATTTGAACGTCTGTGGTTCTCAGAATAAAAGAGATAGACCAACATATGTTACATATTCGAAATCAGGGGAAAAAGAGCTAACCAAAAAGGGAAAAATATACAGGGTGTTCCATTTGAAAAAATGAAGTTGCCATCAATATGTTGACCACCCTGTATAAATTTCAGTTTCTGGACTCACATCAAAAAACTTCAGTTGATTTCGTGAAACTTTTATACGAAACATTTTTTTGTATCTCCTTTAGTAACAGAGTTAGAGGGGGGGTCAAATTATAGTGAAAACCCCGGTACAGCACAATTATTACTCAACTGTGTACCTGGTTTCTGAATCGTGAATCTTATTGTGCGTTAATATAAAGACCATAACTCAATGTCGTAATTCATAAGTAACTAACTGAGTATGTATATAAGGGACTTTAGTATAAAAAAATATTTTCCAATTACTATTATATATTTACTAGCATCAATTATTGAATGTTTTCGTATTTCTCTAAGTAGTTACAAACTTTCGTTCATAATCAGCTCAGTCAACCGAAGCTGACCATTTAGTGTAGTTGTATACCACGTAGATGAAATAAAAAATGCGAAAAAGAGTCAAAGTAGCATTTTGCTTTCACAATCAAAGCAAATTATTCAGATCATTGTTAGAAGGGATTACACATTTTAAATGACTTCTTCTGTTTGATGAAATAATTTGCAAATATTAAATTATATCATTCCGACTCATAAAATTTGGATTTTGCTCAGTACATTTTGGTGAAATACGTCTGTTGAAAATTTCAAGGAAACTTGAATATGCATAATTCTTATTCATCTCAAGAAAAAACTACCATGATACGATATTTGTTTACAAATTACAGCTCTATAGGTATGTGACCATACTTCTGAGATTTTCAAAATAAGGAGAGAAAAAGGATGTTGTGTTCATTATAAAATGTGTTTAGGTTAAAAAAAATCGAATGTTGATGAAAAAATGATTTTCCCAAAAAAATGTGCTAATGCCCATATATATGTATATTGATAACAGTTCAGTCGATGCTTTCTCGTTGTACTTAAACGAGTGCTAATCGTTTTGCCCAAATGTCCGTACACGAATGGCCGGCCTTTAGCACAATAACTTTCGCAGGGATTCTCCTAGAGACTTGAGATTTTCAGGGTGAGTTCGGTTCCCAAATGCCGCGGTTAAAATTCTTTTACCAGCCAAATCGTTTTTCAATAACATGAAGTACATTTTCTTCCGATGACAAATGACACATTCTTCATTTGGAGGATTAGTAATGACTTCTTATGATGAGATTATTAATAAGATATTGATTTTGATTAGAAACATATGCTTTGATGAATTGATTCTAATAGGGAACAATTCGTAAACGACCTAGATAGATTGACTATGATCATCATAGTTTTTTGAGAGATAAAAGAGACTAATCATTTTAAAAAACAAGAATTTTGGTACAAATTTCCAGATAATAAATTGACTTTAGCGCTCATCTTGTTCCGGTGAAATTAGCTAAAAATTACATATTTTACTTTGTTGTTTGATAATTTTCAGGATATTGAGAAAAACACAGCTCAAAAGGTGTAATTATATAATTCATCATTATATTCGACCAGTGAAAGCAATTGAACGTTGAGCAAATGAAACGCGAATATGATATTTTATTTCCATTTGAGATTTTTCGATCCTGAGGAGGATCTCAATTTTTCGTACATACCTTTGCACTCCAATTTGGCCAAAGATAGTGGATCAATACAAAAGTAATTCATAGGAATTTCCTAATAAAATAAAGAAGCTGTATAGTAGGTATTAATTTCTCACATCGGATGAATTTTGGCGAACAGTTTCTCCAAATTATTTGAATAATCAAAGCAAATTATATCCATGCATTGTTGACTTCCTGTTCACTGGATCTAATTCATCGTAAATAACCTATTCTTCGAGCCCCATAGAGTTTTCAAGCACCCTGTAAAATCAATAAAAAATTATCAATAATTTTTCATAATATCCCGCTGTGTACTTTAATTTCAAATCAACTCATGCCTCATGAATGAAACAAACGAGGCTAACCAGTATTATACTCCTAAGTTAGTCAGCATTCCTGAAATTTCTCCGTCTCTAGAATCTCATCTGTCTTTTGGAGTTGGAAGCGAAGGGTCATAAGGTGAAGAGGTATTCTCGCCGTTCATTAATCATGCGGTACTTTTATGTGTTAATATTCTCACAATATAATGAAATCATCTGAAAATTTGTCGGTGTATGGAATTTTATTATTAATTTCTTCAAATCGTAAAGAAAATACTCCATGCCCTTTTGCTTATTAAAAAAAACTAAAAGAAAGTTGATATCTTCTTTATACAAGTATTTTGTGAGCTTGTCTTGTTCATATTTGTTTCATTAGTATAATTCAGTCCTAATGCTGAAATTACTTGAAGCTGATATATTACAAAAACGCGATCAGAATACTAATTGTTAATTATTATATTTTTATTCTTAAAACTGAGCTCTGATAATATAGACTCGGAATTAGGTTTAGTAATGTTTCAACAATCAAGTTGATTGTAGTGAAGAAGGAAATAATGAAATATTTTTATTTTATTAATTGCAAAACCTAACCAGACAACTGATCATTCACGAAAAAAATCGAAAGCAATAATTTTGGACTCAAATTTTCGAAAATTGAAGATAGCCCTGATGTCAAGTCATTAGCTTCTGCTTGCAATAAATATTAATTTGAGTATTATCAATGTTTTAAACTTCATAGAACATTGTGACAAAAACATTTTATTGATCGAACTGTCACCGATTTTAAAACTCATGATTCTTCGGAAAATTATGAATATGTTTTTGAATTTATTCATTCTTTTCCTCAATTTATGTTCCTTATATTACGCATTGGTTGCGGATTATACTCGTAGATTAAGAACTATGCAAATAGTACATAAGTTCTTCTTGACCGAATGTAGCATTTTGGACTAGGGGAAAAAACAAATAATTTTTCTTGCTGAAAAGCTGGAGGGTAGAAGAAATGGATCCACTCAAAAAATTGATGAAGTTTGTTGATTCAGAAATGTGTTATACTTAGTCCTATTTGAATTTGATTTGAATTTTTTTCAATTGTAAGCATATTCAATCACAAGTTTTTGAATACTGGGAGGAACGAAATCACTTTTTTTAGTCTTTAGAACCACCCCTGGTGAGTTCCAGTAGTTTCACCATGTGATTTCTTATTTTATCATAAAGACACATCTTTTATTGACAATTTCACTATTCATTCATTACAATAGCTGAATTTTGGCCAAAGATACAGAATTTCATTTTTGTATGCTGCACACAAGCCTTTGAGTCGTAATGGCTAAATGGCCTAATTAGCCGAAAATTGCAAGAGGATTTCCAATCATTCCTTTATCTATAATTAAGATGTAATACGGAGGGAAAAGAATGGATAATAAAAAAATATATTAAAATTTCCGTTGCGTTTTGATTACTTTTGCCAGAAATATAATTTAAAGTTGACTAAACTCATCATTTGAGTGACAGTTTGATTAATTTGATAGGTGACAATATATGAGTTGCGTTGACATTAACCAATCAATTGTAAACAACATCTCACCAAGTAGCATTTTCTGCACACTATTGGGAAAACGATCATCTAAATTTGATATCAGTATTTTCAGAAATTTATTCGTTATTTAGGCGGGAGCTCGATCAATTCAAAAATATTCTATTAGTTGCGTTGATATTTACAACACCATTTTTGTGACCAACTTTATACAAGTTAGAAACTTTTGCATGATTGCAATAGCACGAGTTTTATCAGTTTTATACTATTCATTCCTGAACTCTACTCATCTATTCAAAACGCAATAAAACTATCTTTAATATTTCGGATTTCTTCATCGAGTTGTCGTTTGGGTAATTGAATTTCGTGTATAGGGGTACGTTACTGATTACATTTCTTACAATCCTGAGATATTGTTTTTGTCTAACTAGTTATTAAATTCCGACGCGATATGATGTAAATTATTATTGTCTGATTATATTCTCTTGATTTTTTAAGTATGAATCTTCATGGAATTCACACACAAGCATTATTACAATTTTCTACTTGAATCTTGAACAGTCCAGCATGGATGTTGTGTTGATATTTGATACCTATTATCCTTCATCTCAACTGAAACATATCGAATACCGGGCTCAAAGGACCATGAAAATTATCGACTATGTGGCTCGAAGGACCATGAAAATTATCCTAGCTCGAGGATTATGAAAAATATCTTGACTATGTCGATCCGTCTTGACGGACCTTGAAATACACTTGCTTATATTGCTGTTGACAAAATATAATGACGATTAGGCGTGATTGAAATTAAACACTTTTCACTTTAAAGCTATTTAATTAACACCTAAAATTATCACCAGAACTCACAACTTTGAGTTGGTGATACCTAAACTTTTGAATGCACTGCTTTGAAAAATGATTCTCTGTTTGAGAATGTGTTAACGGTTCGACTTTTACCAATGCACTGCCTGACCTATGTTGTCTATGGCCTGACCTGTTACGTTAGGTCCTATCAGACCTTTCGAGTACCACTTGAACCTGGGGCTGTTGCTAGGCAGAGTTTTATCACATATTTCCCGGTGGAATTCAATGATATTCTTTAAATATATGTAGATCTAGACCGAATATTTGTTTACATTTAAGTCGAATGAAATATTCGAGTCCATATAAAATTCTACAATAACTATCAAAATATCTTCCTCGCCTGAATGTAACTAAGCCCTGCAAATCAAAAAGAAATACTTTATTGGAAAACTCGGAAGGGTATACATTTCTATTCCTCTGCTGGGTTCCATTTGGACTATCATAAAAAACAACTCAAACTTTCCGGAGGCAAACAGCGTATCTGAAACATTGAGGAAAATATATGAATGAATGTCATGTGGCTTTCACCAAAAAAACAGAAACGGTACTCTTAATGAATACATTTCTGGCTCTCGGCCGACGATAGTAATCCGTTTTCCCAGATAGACCATCCGAGACCGTTACATTTCTTCTTATTCCCTCAATTAAAAGCAGACCAGTAATTTGCAGCCATCTGCGGGCATTGATACCACAGATATGAAGTAGCTTCTTCAGGTTAGAACTACACGGCATTCGTAAGTCATTTCTAAGATAAATATCTCCATGAATGTGTGAGATCTTCCATACGTGAACCAGGAAAAGACATATTTAATGTGTATATGTATGCACAGCACGCATTCGATGAGTTCATCGTTCTTCGGATATCTACCGATTTTATTGCCAATATTTCGGAACGAATATCTCTCGGCGTGGAACCAATAATTGAGTGTATCGGAGCGATTGGAGCAGGCTGCAGAATATTGGAATTAAATGCTTAGTTTATGAAGTCCGAGCGCAAACGATGGATCCGTTTGTGAGTTTTTCTCTGCAGTTTGGATTCGTTAGAAGTTTGTACCTATCTGTATTGAATTCTGCCGAATTGGAAGCGGGATCTGAAAATATGAATCTCTCTCTGTTGAGTGACCTCGTGAAATTAAAATGCCGAGAATTTCAGCCAGGTTTCGCCAACAAATTTACCTTTTTTACATTCAGTCATACTTATTACTGGAGGTCAGGTTTTTGCGCTCGAGTTTAAAATTTAATGTGTCTTACAAAAGTTTCGGGATTAAAAAATCTGAATCTTGCTCTATCAGGTGACCTCGTGATATTAAAATGGTGCTGTATTTTACCTAGTTTCCCTCTACAAACTACTTTTTTTCCTTATATTCAAACATACTTACCGCAGTTCAGACTCTTCAAAATTTAATATGTCTTATGAAAGTTCCGAAGTGCCGAAGGCATCGATATTTCTCCACTAATTCGGAATTCAGAAACGAGCTTTTTAATAGAAGTGTGAAAGAATCGAAAAATGAAACTTCTGTACGAAAATTATACCTTATTTTCTGATAATCTTGGAGAATTAATTGAATACTTCAATATCGATCTGTGATTTGTGTGCTGAATATACATAATTGGTTGGCACAGCTGTTTTCTGTGAATGCCAATTAAATATATATTCACAATAAGAAAAGGTTTAACACGTAACATCGCCATGAATATCAATATAGCGAAAGCAGAGAATAATATTAATCGATTGAAATCAAACAATATTGAACTCATACTTCGCAAACAGAGCACCTATGGATGGCCATTTCGTCCTTATTAGGACTCATCAGCACAGGATAGCTCTGGATGATGCATTTTGTCTTGAACGAGGACGAGATTAGCTCCGAAGTATATGAGTTTAATATTGGTTGATTTCATCGATTAATATTATTCTCTGCTTTCACTATATTTATATTCACAATATTCATGATTGATATTGTTAGGTATGTTATCAAACAATCATCCGTAAAAAATATATTGTAAGCAGTAGGTACTGATTATCGTGATATATTTCTAGTTATCAATCAATGTCTTTAGTTATCTATTGCAGTTATTAAATATATCAGTTCGTATCTAAAAATTGCACATATTAGTATTAATCCTGCAGATTCGTAAATCTTTCTGATTTCACATTCATGTAACCAAGATATCTTTAACATTATTTCAGCACTCGCTTTTTTTAACGATTGAATTGATTTATTATTTTGGATCTATCTAATCTCACAACAGTTTCTTGCATGCTATTTGATTAGTTGATATAGGATCAAATACACCAGATATATTTGGGAAACACAACTCTTTAGCTTATCCGTTACGTTATTCATTTTGTGTTTCTCCTTTCAGCTATGGTTCTTGATCTTTAATTTGCGTTCTCCAAAATTTGATATTTAAGAGACAGTTCGATTAATTCGAACTCGCTGCGAAAATTTTCTATGAGTTTCGTTGACATCCATCTCACCAAATTCTTCTGCATTGAACATTATACAATTCGGGAACTCTCACATTCTTGCCCATTCCGAGAAAACGATAGTTGCAATTTGAATATCCTGAGAGCTATTGGTTTCATCATATTCATTCATGAACTCAACCTTTCTCTTCGAATTGCAATCCTGTCTAAAATATTTTAAGTTGTCTTTTTCAGGAGTTATAGTGTTCAAGTTGATGCGCTGCAGTTCTGGTTGTCGAAATATTGAATTTATTCCAAACTTATGTCCAGCTCTGTTTCTTTCTAGTCTTCCAATTGAATGTTTATCATTTCATGTGAACAAAATATGCCGTAAAGATTCTTTTGGAATACGACACTGTGTTTTCATAAGTTGAAGCTTATTTTTGAAGTTCTCATTTATTTCTGAACAGATTTGATTTCTAGATTTAACTAACGTTTTTCGCTTGAAAAGTTTGCGAACAATTTGCTAAAAGTGCCATAGAGTGATCATTTCTCGGAAATTTGCATGTATGAAATTCAATAAAAAACATCAATCAGATTCAAATACCAATGTGATGAGAACAGAAATGAATGGGAATTCAAAATATGATTTTCAATTTAGGAAGAGGCAGTGTCGTACCATTTTTCCTCCAAAATGCCAATGATAGGAAAAATTGAATATTTTGTACATCAAAAAATGTATCTTGATGCTTTGAGAACGTGTACGAAATATAATACATATACAGTGTGTTTGCTCACGAGTTAGCGATAATTTGAGGTCATCAAATATACCTAATATTATCGACAAAAACACCCAAACTTGGAAGTTTGCCCCCTTAGTTTCGGAGTAGCCCCCATTTTAAATTTACTTTTTATTTTCGTTGACCCTTCCAAATAATATCGATTTCTTGGACATAAAGGTCCTACAGATGTGAAAAAAATGTTTTTTGAAAGATTACACTACCACCTTTCATTGAAGTATAACAATATAAAAACATTCAACTTGAAAACGCCATAAAAAATTCTTCAAAAAAGTTCATAGTAAATATATGTAGGTACTGATTTTCTTAGTAAATCCGCAATAGTACAAGAACTAGCACATTGAAATATTGAATTATATTTTTTTTTCAATGATTTAACACGCAAGAGTATTAGATACAAAACAACACTCACATCATCTGTAAGTTACATAATTTGAGAGTTATTGCTGTTCGAACATGATCACTACGCGAGCAAAAGACCCAAGACAGGTCGTCATGAAGGCCACTGTCTGTCTACAGAGCAGAGGCGGCCATTTTGAGCAATTTTTATGATTAAGTTGTTTGTTTGATCATTGAAAATTATCGAGTACAGTACAAAGTTTTTTTTTTATTTTACCAAATTTCATGAGGGTCATGTTCGAACAGCAATAACTCTCAAATTAGAAATTATGTAACTTACAGAAATGATGTGAGTGTTGTTTTGTAGCTTGTGTCCTTGCGTGTTTAATCATTGAAAAAAAATTATACTTCAATGTGCTAGTTCTTGTACTATTGCGGATTCACTGAGAAAATCAGTACATATTTTCACTATGAACTTTGAATTTTTTATGGCGTTATCAAGTTGAATGTTTTTATATTGTTATACTTCAATGAAAGGTGGTAGTATCATCTTTCAAAAAACATTTTTTCACATCTGTAGGACCTTTATGTCCAAAGAAATCGATATTATTTGGAAGGGTCAACGAAAATAAAAAGTAAATTTAAAATGGGGGCTACTACAAAACTAAGGGGCAAACTTCCAAGTTTGGGTGTTTTTGTCGATAATATTAGGTATTGTATTTGATGACCTTAAATTATCGCTAACTCGTGACCAAACACACTGTATATCTGAAATAGCATCTTTGTGATAATGAAAAAATAGTTATTTTTGTATTAAGTGCGTAAAATGAGTGTTTTTTTCATGGCACAGGAGAGCGTTAAATTCACTCGAATGTGCCATAAAAAACTGAATTTTGTACGCACGAAATACATACAACATTTTTTGTACAACTGTGAATCTGAATTCACATCTTCTGAAATATAATTATTGAAGATAATGCTTCCAATATAATATTTCTATGCATCCAGTGATCTTTCTGTATCGTTACTATAGAAACGACTTTTTTAACCTTGAAAAAAGTAAATTCTTTTTTAAAAGGTGAAAAAAGTAATCATTTAGGCATCCTTAGTGATGACGAAAAGTCAAATTTTTTCGACAGTTGTACAAAAAATAAATTTTGTAAATTTTACCACCCTTGAGAAGTAAGCAAGTTTTCGACATATAGTCATAGGAAATTTTCTAATTGAAATAGTTTTAAAAATGCTATAAATAGGAAGGTGAAAGAAAGAAAGAGCCTGTTTATGTTATTGTATTATTCAATATTTATCGCTTTTCAAAGAGTAGCAAACGATATTATCAATATTCAATGGATGCATTCGAAACGATAACTAATTGCCACGGTTTATTCATAACCAACAAGTGAACGTTAATTGTTTTTTATCGGATATTGTAATCAGTTACGACACCGGTAGTATCAGTAACCAATAACCGTATTTCAATGACATTATGTACGTCACGAAAGCATAATAAACGATGCTAATAACTCAGGTAAGAACAGAATAAAAAGGAATAACTTTCAAATAAGTATCACTTTCACTGCATCTGCAGCTTTTATATTTCATTTTTTACGAGTCTGACCAGTCGCCAGCATACCCGTAGACCGACATCGAACAAGAAATCTCTCGTTTAAGGAATATAGATTAATGAAAGATTGATCTTTTTCCGGTACAGTTGAGCGATAAAAAGATAGACGGTAAAGTGGAATGGTTTTTATAGTGGATTGATTCATATCTCTAGGAAAATGTTGGAGCGGAGATGAAAGGTGATTTCGAATTAGTTTTCAAACGATGTCTCGGAATAAGAAAAATGAACAGAGACAACTGAGTGTTGGTGCAACAGTTATAGTTTTATTTTGTCTGAATGGAGATTATGTGAGCAAATATGAAGCTTGCAACTTTTCAAACTCTTTATTTTCAATCTAAATCAAATGTAACTTTCCTCAATCGAAGATGAAAACGAAAAGGAGAGATTGCGGATGATTGTGAACATCTAACATTTAGTTTTTGAGATGGAGGGTGATTCAAGAATCAATGAGAAAGGTGTTTGCGCACTGCGAAATGGTCTATTGTGCCCCTCATGTCTTGAGCTGTGAAGCTTCAGAATCTCAATTTTGTTTAGAAACTGATATGGTTTCAAGGATGTGATGCCTCCATCCCTGATAATTCCTATTGTGACCCCAGCACCAGAGCTGTTTTCGCAACTGCGTTACAATTATTTGTCCTCTTATATCAGACCTTCAATGAACATCAATAGGTATATCAAAGGGCTTCAAGAAGGCTTCTGTTCAAAACGTTCTTCGAGCAGGCTCGCTAGAGTTCCCTTCTCTTCCGCATATAATCTACACTCGTAAGCTTCTGTTGAGCCCATTTTCATCATATTCCAAACATTTTTGGAATGATTGTGGAAGATTCTTCCAGAGTGTTTCTCTCTTAGTTTCTTCCTTCTCCAAAAACTCTTTCTTATATATTCCTTTGCATACACCACATAAAGATTCTGAGGCAGTTTGTGGGCTCCTGTTTTGGCTAGTTTGTTAGCCTCTGCAATCTGCATGTCCTTTCATTCCTGAGCCGCCAAGACCCAGAATGAAGAAACCTTCTTGTTCTAACCTACTTCATTGAGTTCGTTCACTATGTTAAACCCTTGATATTTTCTTTACAGTTTTATATTGATTCATCTCTCGATTGCAAGTATTTGGTTCTGAAAAACACTCGTATAAGAGCATAAATTCCTGACTCTCCGTTGGAAACCGATAGTCAGACATTCTGCCTCAAACAATTTTCAAAAAACATGTTTACAAAGAAACAAAGAACAATCATTTCAAAAATTAATCGTAACAAAATAACTTAATGATAACTAAACGGTTGCAAATGACAGTAACCAATTTCAGGTGACAATTACAAGATTCAGCAATTTAGATAATGAATATGTATGCACTTACCTAAAGCGTTGAAAAAGAAGGTGTCGGTGAAATCACCCCCAATCTGGTAGCAGAAGAAGAGTTGGGAATAAGGAAAAGGGATGATTAACCTTTACTGCACCGGCTTTGTGGTTATCACTTAGTTGGTCGATTCTCACACACTTTACTCGAAATTGCCCAGTAGGTTTTAACAGTAAAACAGATGAAATTGAAATAGGTGCTTAGCAGAAGATAATAGATTAATTTAAAATATCAATAACTCAATTTTGCTCACTTTTCGAATCAGAGCGCACAGTTCGATACTTGGGAAAAATCTTAATTATGGCGATGTTTCTTTACTGACCGGGTTCATTCCGCGGCCGCAGGTGGCGCCAGAAATCGGACAATTTACTCCGAGAGCTAGGGAGCATTCACGACTGAACAATAACAAAAGAACTGAATAAAACAATTGTTGGAAATATTCCTCCCAAAAAGTCATACAAGCTTCGTTTCTTCTCCTAGATCTAAACGATCAAATTCTTTCAAAGTATCCTATAATATTCGCAGCTGGGATCGTATTCTGGACAAGTTATATATATCTATGTTGCAGAAATACGTGTAGAATGTTCTGAAAGAATGATCTCACTTCATTGAGATACCTACTTTAATCGTGTCTTAATAAAATTAAAATCAGTAAGAATAAAACCTTCCTTGGCTAAAGAATCCCTTCAAACATTGGTGGTATCTACTGATTTCTATCGATATGGTACACCCGTCTAACAAACGCTATTTATTCTCCTTTATCTTTATGGCGGGAAATTCACGTTTCTTTTCTTGCAGTTAGTCTAACGACAACAGCGATTAAGATGTCCTTACGTCCTAAACACAGAATTCCCCACGCATAAACGAAAATCTATAATTTACCGATATCGTGATGTCATATCTTCGGTTCACAAAAGTGGTTTCGTACGTGAGATAAGTAGGAAAAGCGGAACGCAGACCGCAGAATGGCTTACAAATCTGGAGTGTTTCCCTGAAAATGAAGATAAAGAAAGCTATATTTCGCGGAAACTGTTCTTCTGAATTTTTTATTACTTCGTCTATTGAGGTCCTTGTTCCCCATGTGGTGAAATTGAATTTTACTAGAATGGTTATTATGTTCAGAGTGTAGTGAGTTATGTTGCTGGATGGGAATTACTTCCACTTAACGTTACTTCTTTGCGCATTTGTCCTTATGCTATGGGAACAAGAGAGAAAGCTCGAGCACATTTCACTAGTCAGATTGGGTTTCTATCCTTAAAATACTGAATTGGATGCCGAAGATCAGAAATACTGGGTGGGACAGAGGAGTTTGAGATTCAGAAATTCAATTAATCAAAAACATAAGCAAATATCAATTTAATTATTTTTTCATCATCGAGTACAACACTTAAACCCTTTACCGCATCGTGTGCCATATATAGTATGGCACAAACAAACAAATTTTTTTTTCAATTCAGCTGAATATTTCCGTAACTGCATAGTACAGCTCATTTCTGACACATTCATAAGAAGCAGTATGATACACGCAGAGGCGCTGAACTTAGTAGAATGCCTACAATAGGCGTTCATTTGTCCATTCTTACAGAATCTGGCTTGGGCGAGAGTTCGATGATATCTGTGGTCGTTTTTTATAATTGAAAAGTGTTTTTTTGCGGGGGAACAAATATCTTGATTCTATTAGTAATTTCAAGAACCTATTTATGCAAGTTCCAATCATTTTGATTTCCAAAATTTATAGAAAAAATAACAAAACAGTTTGTCCCATATGTGGAACATCATTCAGTGTCAGAAATTACATTATAATGAAGAATATAATTTATCAGAAGAAGATGAAACACATGCAGCAGTAGTTAATACTCGCATTGGTATCTGTCTGATGAACCATACGCCCTCTAGATACAAAGATAGCCCTAGCAAATGCTCTTGTACAACCGGAAAACCAACTAGACAAAACAGGGGAAGACCAAGTGCAACACATGTATAAAAATAAGCAGAGAAAATCCTCCAAATAGACGTGCGAAAGGATGGTCTTGATGATTTACTGCACTGGCTGTAATCAGATCGCATGCTATTCAAATCCCCAGGCTGCTCAGGAAAAACTCATATAATTTGTTTCTAATGCCAAATACCATTGTATCTGACAAGACAGGAACTGCTTCCTTTGTTTTCATACTGAATAATTTTCACACAACCAGTTTTTTCGAAATTAATTTCAAAATTTTGAGTATAGAATTTTTTGAGTATTTTTAGGTTCAAACCTGACATCAAACTCTTTGGAATTAATTTTTTCATAGCAGAATAAAAATTCATGCAGAAAGGGTTAACGGTTATTGTTCAGACAGTTCAAGAAATGACATCTGGAAAATGGTATCCATTAAATTCAATACACTGCGTTAATAGATTTCGGAAATGTCGTACAACTTTGTTCAGCATGTCTTTGGGTATGTTGGCGATTGCCAAACGAATGTTCTCAAGCGGCCGTAGTGTTGGAACGATCGTTAATGAATATGTGATTTTAGATACCTTATAAAATCGCAGGAGGCTCAATCAGGCATATGTGCTGGACGGCCGAAAACCCAGAGAACTTCACGAGCGGCCCTACATTTACAAAGTGTCACTGTTTGGTGTGCAATATCGCGAATTGGGATAATAGGCCCACATTTTTTTGAAGAAAACTTCCAGGATTTGCCTACGACTTGTCCTACAATTTTTCCCACTCGCCAAAAAACTACTTACACATTATCAACAATCTGATTTATAGAAGATTTCATGAAGATGTGAATGTAAATCACTTCAACAAATCATCCACCATTTATTACTGCAGATATATTTTGATTCGTTTTGAGCATACAATGTGTCTGTTCGTCAGAACTTTTAGTTCATTCAATTTTCAATCTTGTGTTGGTAGGTTTTTTGAACTGGCCCCGTATTCTCGACAAGTGATCTTTCAAAGCGTATGCGAACTTCACTGCGCGAGTCTCTCTTTTACCTGCAAAAATGCACACCGCGCAATGAAGTTCGTATTCGCTTTGAAAGATTACTTGTCGAGAATATGGCATCGGCACCTGTCGGAATTGCGTTATCAATTTAAATTTTAATATACCTACACAGTAGAATATGCCGAATTTTCATGACAAACCGACATTTCGCAGTAATTCATTCATTCTATATACTGAACATAGTGTACCTACGCAACGCATCCGGAAATTGTTTTTTCGGATTCGCAAAATTCTCGTCCTCGAATTCTGTGTACCTACTCATCCAAAATAAACTCTACTTTCCGGACTTGTTGCGTAAATTACTAAAGTGGTACTGTTTTGGTTCTGAATGACCAGATTCACTCTACATACTCTACAGGATTACACGGCCCGTATTCTCGACAAGTGATCTTTCAAAGCGTATACGAACCTCATTGCGCGGTGTGCATTTTGCAGGTAAAGAAGGACTCGCGCAATGAAGTTCGTATACGCTTTGTAAGATCAAATGTCCCTCAGAGTAAAAAGTAAACCTAGAGATGCATTCGCGTATTTGTCATGAAGGCAAGTAGAATCGGTTTATGCACGCGAACAATATCACGGCGTTGCGGACTCGTGCGGTATGTTATTTTCCGTATTAGGATTTGATCTATCGCTCCCTTTTTCTGAAGCTTACGGCTTGCGCCTGTTACAGGCAATTCTGTCAGCTATGTGAAGTTGGCACCCCCAAATTCGATTTTTGATGCCAAAATTCAGGATCGTTTGTCCATCGTAGGCCCACGTTTGCCCACCCTTTTTTTTCATTTGTCCAGGCATCGTTCGAGAGATATTGGGAAAGATACATTTTACGTCACTTTTTTTAGCAGCACCCCAAATTGCAAAAATGAATATTTTATGGCTTAGATCGTTTGTCCATCGTAGGCCCACTTTTGCCCACCCAATATTTTCATTTTTCCACCCCCCAACTGTAGATATTGACCCTTAAAATTTTCGGAACGTGTGAAGTTGGCACCCCCAAATTCGAATTTCGACGCGAAAATTTCAGGATCGTTTGTCCACGTTTGCCCATCCAATATTTTCATTTGCCCACCCCCAGAACTGTAGAAATCGACCCTTCAATTTTCGGAAAGTGTGAACTAGGCACCTCCAAATTCGAATTAAGATCGAGATATTTTAATGCGTGGGCGCTAGCGAGCGCGTTAATAGTTCGAGATCGTAAATAAACGAGTTGATTACAAAATTTTTCCATCGGCCTCATACTAAACAAATAAAAAATTCTCACATGAAAAGCATTTCATCCTTCAAAATATGATTGATGCATTTGACATCAAATTGACGTATCTTAGAAATGCCACGATATTGTGAAATTTCTGAATTTTCCATGTTTGGTTGCCCATGAAAATCATACATTAAAATAGGAGAAATCATACAGTAAAATGGGTCATTGTTGTATGATTTTGAGTACTTACGTTAAAATGACTTTTATTTTGAGGTCGACGAAAAGGTATATTATTATATTTTTCCATATGGACAAATAGAAAAAAAGGGTTGCTTTACGATGAACAAACGATCCTGAAATTTGGCGTCAAAATTCGAATTTCAAGGGTCGATTTTTCGGTTCTGGGGGTAGACGTATGAAATTATTGGACATTATTGGACTGGACAAACTAAAGTTGGACAAGATATGAGCCAAAAATATGTTCTGCAATAAGGGGTTGCTGCTAAGAAAATGGACGGAAAATATATATTTTCCAATTCTTTCGAACGATGCCTGGACAAATTAAAAAAAAGGGTGGGCAAACGTGGACCTACGATGGACAAACGATCCTGAATTTTGCGTCGAAATTCGAATTTGGGGGTGCCAACTTCACACGTTCCGAAATTTGAAAGGTCGATTTCTACAGTTCTGGGGGTGGACAAATGAAAATATTGGGTGGCAAACGTGGACCTACGATGGACAAACGATCTAAGTCATAAAAAATACATTTTTGCAATTTGGTGGTGCTGCTAAAAAAGTGACGGAAAATTTATCTTTCCCAATATCTCTCGAACGATGCCTGGACAATGAAAAAAAAGGGTGGGCAAACATGGGCCTACGATGGACAAACGATCCTGACATTTCGCGTCGAAATTCGAATTGGGGGTGCCAACTTCACACGTTCCGAAAATTTGAAGGGTCGATTTCTACAGTTCGGGGGTGAACAAATGAAAATATTGGGTGGGCAAACGTGGGCCTACGATGGACAAACGATCTAAGTCATAAAAAATACATTTTTGCAATTTGGGGGTGCTGCTAAAAAAGTGACGGAAATGTATCTTTCCCAATATCTCTCGAACGATGCCTGGACAAATGAAAAAAAAGGTGGGCAAACGTGGGCCTACGATGGACAAACGATCCTGAAATTTTCGCGTCGAAATTCGAATTTGGGGGTGCCAACTTCACACTTTCCGAAATTTGAAGGGTCGATTTCTAACCGTTCTGGGGGTGGACAAATGAAAATATTGGGTGGGCAAACGTGGGGCCTACGATGGACAAACGATCTAAACCATAATATTCATATTTGAAATTGGGGGTGCTGCTAAAAAAAGTGACGTAAATTTATCTTCCCAATATCTCTCGAACGATGCCTGGACAAATGAAAAAAAGGGTGGGCAAACGTGGGCCTACGATGGACAACACGATCCTGAAATTTTGGCATCAAAAATCGAATTTGGGGTGCCAACTTCACATAGCTAATTCTGTCAGTTTAGCAACATCCTCTGATAGTATTTAGTTTCTGGATGTGATGTTGTTTATACATTGTCATTTCGATTTGGCGTTCATAAACTGAATTATTTACTGATTTAGTGGCATTTAATGTTGATAAAGGCTATTTCTGTAATTATAGCTCAGGCAAAATTATGAAGATTTTGTATTATATTCAGGAACTGTAGAAATGAAAATTTGACTTATTGTTTACTTCACCTCAGTGCGGCAGTGAAATGCTTTCCATCTCACTCTAATGCTTGGTTGATTACAATGTGGTACCTACTATTCACGCGTAGGTGAATTCATTTCTTACTCTGAGACTTGTCCAGAATACGGGCCTGGTCCCGTATTCTCGACAAGTGATCTTTCAAAGCGTATGCGAACTTCACCTGCAAAATGCTTCTGCTGCGCAATGAAGTTCGTATTCGCTTCGAAAGATCACTTGTCGAGAATTCGAGCTTTGTTGTCATTTGTATGTTTCGATTTTCAAGTTCAATTTCGAAGAAAAATAAAAGATTTATTCAATTATAGACTAACCAGAAATAATATTAGTTTCAGTGTAAAATAATTTTTGTGAATACTCTAATATTTTTGTACTACAAAATACCATATCCTGAATTCTTGGTATAAGTCAGGGAAAATATTTTTTCGAAAAACGGCAATTTTATATTGATATTTTGCCCAAAAATAATTTTCCTCTGAACGCCACCAAATTACCGTATAGTCTGATCGAGCGTTGTAATCAATATCACCCCCTGTATGTAGTTGTATACATTTTAAAAGCAGTTGAACAGCTCATCTCTTCTCTCTTCCGTGCTTTTAAACCTCATTTCAGGCATCAGGCCATATATTCCTAAAGCCTAACTGACAATTTTTCCAGTGTATATGCTTCTGGTGAAATAACTCTCGAACATATTCCTGAAAATTATGCCTGCAGTGGGCAGGATAATAGATCTCACACTGGTGATAATGTCCACCGCATTTGCTCCTTCGCAAATTGAAATTAATGAGCAGAATGCAAACATGGGGTTATTATTCAGTATTGCAGCGTGAGAACGGCCATAATTCCAGTCGCAGCATTGTTACTTTGAACTTACTTCCTCACTTACTTCCAGCTGTTCCGCCAGCTATTCCAATACCAGCTTTAAGGAGATAACGCGGTAAATTGCACGGCCTGAGAGAGTTCTCTAATTAGTGTCCTAAGAAACTTTTCGGACTAAAACAATGATGTTGATAACGACGCCGTAGTTGGAGTTTTAAGCCGCTTCGACGTTTTCAATGATTTATTTGTTTGGACAGGACCAAATCGGATTTCTGAGGTTTACTTGTTATATTCTGGAAATCTCATACGATTAGTTGCGCGTTTGGGTTTTTCTGCGGTTGTAATACTAATACATTGTGTTTTCAAGTTTTATTGAAGCTTACATTGATCGCAATAATCTCCTATTGTATTTTGTCGATTCCCATGCATCTACTTCCGTTTTCAAATTAAAATGAATGGAAGAAAAATAGTGTTTTGATTTGTTGCTTTGAAAGATTTACCCTGAATGGAATGCCTTCGTTTTGAAGCTTCTTTAAACAATGTACATATTCCTTCATTCGATTTTTCTGTGCTTCGAAGAATGAGCAATCTTCATATATAAAAATTTCCTCATCCAGGCCTTTAGTGCCGGACATTCCTCTACAATATATTCTGGAGTTTCCTCCTCCTCCTCCCCACAGGATCTGCACTCATTTTGTACATATACAACCAGCCCCATCAGTTAATTGCTGATATGGAAATCAACCATATAAGAAACCCAATGAGGACTGCACCCCTTCCTGCCAACTTTCAAGAAGAGTTGAGGATCTTATCGTATTGAATCCTCGGTGAAATTTTGTGTGTTTAGAGTGTTCTGGTCCGGAATGAACCTGACGCTTCTCTTCCTAGGTCTTATAAGTGGAGTCAATGAGTCAAAGACCTATCCTTACGAGGTCGTCAGCCTTCTAGTTTCCTTAAAGATTGTCCAGAAATCTAAGGGAACTGTGTTGTGCTTTCCCAGTTCATTCAGCTTCTTCAAGCATTCCCACACCATCTCTGAACTGATGGTGTGTGAAATTCACGACTTATCGATAGACCATGTATATGGCTATAAGGCGCTTCTGGGAGTCTCTTAACATATTGAACTGAATGCATCTCTCGAGTGCGTGGATTTTGGCTTAAAGTGAGCTCGTGTACACAGTTCCGATGATCTGGTTATGGGTTCTTAGCCATCTTTTACATCGGTGTACTAACCATTATGATGCAGCTAGATGAGACAAGACTATAATTTTTCCAGTGTTATTACCTAGGCATGATTTGAAATTCCCCTCATCCTTAATTTCTAGTTTCTTAGGGGAACAGCAATATAGTTTCACGAAATGAAGACTGATATAGACTGAAATGTTCAGTAGATATTGAGTATCCGTTGTTTCTTGAAGATTGGAACTAGACAACTACCGCTTAATACGTAAAAACCAATTTCTTTCTATTGCAAGAGAAGACCAGCCTAGTTTAATACAGTTCACTTTTTCAATAAATACCAACCAAAAATATACAGGTAATCAAAGTTAAGACTCTTGGGTATTTCCCTTGTTTGCGGCATTCTCGATGCGATACTGTGCTGTGCTACATTTCCGTAACAACAGCAAAAAATAGCATCAGGAGAAATTTCATGGTGCACTGGGATTTTGAGATGAGATGCAGATTCATATTATGTAACCAAAAATCATCATTTACTTTTAAACTTTCAATAACTCTAGATCAACATTTTGACCACATTGAGTATAATCTTCAGTCTAAGGTTTGTTGTATGATTAATGAAGTTATACTAATTTGGTGGGTGTATATGCTCTCATCTTATGGAAATTCTAAGTCGACCGTATGACTGACATTGTTTCATGTGAAGCAAAGCATTATCAATAGATTAGGGCTTTGTAATATAATTGAAAACCATAAATGGTCAGTCAACGGTCGACTTAGAATTTCCATAGATGAGAGCATATACACCACCAATTAGTATAACTTCATTAATCATACAACTAACCTTAGACTGAAGAATTATACTCAATGTGGTTCAAATGTTGATCTAGAGTTATTGAAAGTTTAAAAGTAAATGATGATTTTGGTTACATAATATGAATTCTGCATCTCATCTCAAAATCCCAGTGCACCATGAAATTTCTCCTGATGCTATTTTTTGCTGTTGTTACGGAAATGTAGCACAGTATCGCATCGAGAATGCCGCAAACAAGGGAAATACCCAAGAGTCTTTACTTTGATTACCTGTATATTTTTGGTTGGTATTTATTGAAAAAGTGGACTGTATTAAACTGGGCTGGTCTCTCTTGCAAATAGAAAGAAATTGGTTTTTACGTATTAAGCGATAGTTGTCTAGTTCCAATCTTCAAGAAACAACGGAAGATAGGCACAGGAAAAAAATAGAATGAAAGTAATTAGATTCGATCTAATTGCTCTATGCTGGGGTATAATCCAATAAAATAGGCACTAGCGGAAAGTCCAATGGGCACTATAAACTGTAACTATTGCGGAAAGTCTACCTAGTATTTAGCAAAACTTATATCTACTTCAAACGATAAACTAATGAAACCATCAATAGATGGAATATCAAACGGTAAAAAACTATTTAATAGCGAAAAATGCAAGCGGAAAACTATCCAAAATCTTTCAAATATTGGGAAGATAATCAACGGCGTCGATATATCTCAAAAGGCGGACATATGAGTACCGAATTGAAATGAAATATACAAATTTTTATCGCGGACATCAACATAATAATATATATCGTTTTCACTTTGCGGTAACATATAATATGTTCCTCAATAAACGAGGGCTAAAACAATTTCACTCTTGCCAAATGTTCAAATTTCAATCGGAATTGGAATTGTGAAAATATTGCAGTTTTCCGTTTCTAATTTTTTTTTGTTTTTAACTCCCAGTGTCTGAAACAGAAACAATTAAAAAAAATTTAATTGAGATGAATTGCTCTAATTAAATCCTTGCACTAATTGGTCAGGAGCAAATTGGTTGTGAAAAAATTGTTGCCTAACAGTAAAACTAAAATTGCAAATTAATGAAAAAGATAAGGTAATGTTTCGGTGTCTTATATGAGACTCCTTCTTCGGACAAGCTTGGAAAATTTTTGGAATTGTGTCTTCTTCTATAACAGACTCCTTCTTCGGACTCACTTGAAAAAATCTTTGTAATTGTGTCTTTTTCTAATTGACACAATTACAAAGATTTTCTAAGTTCGTCTGATTTAGACAATGAAACGTTACGTTATCCTTTCCATTTCCATTTTTTTTAGTTTACTGCTAGGCAACCATTTCTTCAAACAATTTGCTCCTGGCAAATTACTGCAAGGATTTACGCAGGATCATTTCATCTTAATTGGATTGTTTCTGTTTCAGGGACTGGGAGTGAAAACACAAAAAAGTTTCTAGAAATGCAGAATCCTCCAGTTATATTTCAATCGATATCTAGTTTTTCCGTACCTTCCCAACTAGCAAAATATTCCACTAAAAGAATGAAATTATTCCATAATTATCGTATTGCGCAGATTAAAACAATAAATTTATTATATAATGCGTTTCAATACGACAATTCTATCATAAAATATAGGGATCTCTATAATGCGGTTGTGTAGACGTTCTCACAACTCATATCATACGATAAATAAAGAGTCTAAGTGAACAAATTTTATAACAGTGCATAACGTGCTATGAAATTCTTATATAATAATTTTAAAACAGTCTTATACAGATTTTAATACGGTGGCACAGCTATCGTATTACTTAAAATAGCGGCATTAAAAGTTGGTTGTAAAAGAATGTATAAATGGTTGCATTAGAGTTCATAAGAAAAGTAAAAAGATTGTTGCTTTACGCAGAACACGCAACATTACACAATAAATCTTTATGGATTTTAAATCATCTTATAACTACTACAGAATTCTCTTTTATGAAGAGCTTATAGAATAAAAGTGTAGTTCCAAGGAATAAATTTATCCCAAGTCATGCGTTATAAAATCACTTCAATATCTTCATAGCGCGGATATCTAATATATATATATAACCCAAGTGTTGCTAGCTTGGGTAGTTAGTATGTAGTTATATGAGACCAACATTCCTACTAATTAAAACCTCCATATAACAGATCCGAAACTAACAAGTAAATATTCGTTATATCGAATAATCCTAAATCTGAGGTGTTATATTGAGGTGAGGTTGGTCTAAAATTTGTTATGAAGGAGTAATAAATAGATTTTTTCATAAATTATTCTCTACTATATGTTGTAATGTTTTTCTACAAGGACTTCGGTAGTCCACGCAAAGAGGGTCCCTGTTCGGGCCCGACTGAAACCAGTTTTAATATTTTTTGAAAATGGTGACATTAGCAGATTTGCGAAATACATAGTTTCAACAGCACCTTATTAGGTAATTCTGTATGGATTATAGTAATATTATCCAAGATCAAAGCCAACCTTATTTTATTCGGAAGCAGGGGTGGTGAAAATGTTCCATGAGCACAATAATATTCGAACGGAATGAGCTGGTTTTGAAATTTTCAGGGCAGGTTTGAGGAATGAATACTTTATTGATGTGTAATTCTTGGGGTCACTTAGGTGTAACAAAAATTATTTTCACTCTAAAGATTTCGGATTTTTTTTTATTATACATCAAGAATACAGTTCTGAACAACTTCGCAAGAAGAGCGCTGAAGCACCTGACCTCTCAGTCCGTGCCATACAACATTTTTTTCACTAGGACGAAAAACTAATTAATGATAACCAAATAAATATAGCTATAAATAATAATAATAAAGTCGCGTGAACTTCCTGCAAAATAGCGCCGTGTATTTTACACGCAAATTTGTTGAACTACTCATATGTATACTCGTATGGCAACATTCAAAAGTGGTAAAAAATCAAAACTTAGCAATGACATTTGAAACTATCAAAAGGAATAGTATGGCGCCGTATTGAACAACATAATGAAA
>CM024241.1:57007761-57096124 GCA_013421045.1 Propylea japonica
ACTCAGTCAAAGTCAATTGTCAATAAATGGCGAATGCGCATCAACTTCACTTATACTACGAATTCTTGAAGATTACAAAGAATACAATACAAGGAATACTTTCAATCGTCAAAAGTTCTATATAAATATGAAGTTGTCGCAAAGTAACAGCAGATATTCCGTCTGTCAAAATTCTATGTAGGTTACCTATAATCCGTTTCACGAAAGTTTGAGCGCATAGTAGGCGTTTGTTTATTATCTGATGTTGGCAGTATTTGCTGTCATAACGATGAACAAGTCAACGTTGCCGAATGTACCCGGCCCGGCCTCGTCCGATGAGATTGCGAGTTATCAGAGAACTCTATGCACTATTGACAACACATTTAGCCTATTCGTTTTGATGTATTTTCGTGCTCCTGAGTAACTCAAAAGCTCGAAATACGGCTTGCCATTGGTTGCGCACAAGCACTGGAACAGCTCAGGAGCTCGAAACTCTTCAGAACGAATGCTATAATTGTGTATTAATCTGACAGGCAAATAAACAACATTACCTAAAATTTCAATATACACAGTGGAATATGCCAAATTTCCATGGTCAACCGACGGCTCAATCAACCTTTCTAGAACGGACTATACTCGAATGGAGTGCAGTTGATACAAAATTACTGCGATATCGAAGAATTGAGAGAGTTCAGCAATAATAGCACAGTCATATACCTATTAAACGATAAAAGTTTATAAGTATATGAGTACAATAGGTGCATATTTTCGCAATTGAACCTGTTGTCATTGAAAAACTGCATTCGGTCATTTTTCTTTTTGTAGAGAAATGAAAATGAACCTCATGCATTTTTTGACAAAAACACGCCTGTAAAGCGAAATAATCCCTTGTTTGATGCACTTATACAATTACTGTGACAAAAACCATAATATCCATATAGTCTTATACTGAGTTAAACAAAAATTGCTGTTTTTTTATAGAAGTTTTTGGGTCTACATTTACTCGGCATCATATTATAGTTAGTTGCTTAATTATGCTAATGAGGAATTATAGATTATTTATGCTGGGTGTTACCGATAGTTAGGAAATCATTTATTTATTACCGGTTCATTTATAGTTAACCGGAAATCCAATCAGTTTTAATAATAATAAACATAAACAGGTAATAAGTGGGCGGAAATAATAGATGCGGCGGGTACGACAATTCAAATACCGCAATGACTAGATCAGTAGTATCTTGCGGAAATATTGAGTTACGTGGCCATTCATGCGTTAAACCAATGAAACTATACCGGAATGACGATTTCAGGAAGTAACGGAATTTGACGTCAATATTCCATTTGTACCAGAAAGTTCATGAGGTAACATAAACGCTAAGATTTATTGTGTTCTTGTGTTCTATTATCTTTATTGAATTGACTGCTTCAACTTATCAACCAAAAGCAATTGTAAAAGGGTGATTCATTTAAAACGCAAGATGTAAATGCGATGGAAAGTTATAACGTCTGAGTTAGACACATAGAGCATTATACGGTAAAAAACGCGCCCTGATTCTCAAAATATTATTGGTGAAAATTTAATTAATGATGTGATACACACGATTCGAGCTCGTAAATACCGTTCAGAACAAAAATCATGGCAGTTCGTGGGAAAGGTCGAAAACGTCAATACGCCATCGGGCACAAGAATTGGACATTTCAACAGGTATTTTTTAGCGAATTCTCACTAAAAATTTACAGCTGCATGCCTGCAAAATCTAACTGACTCAACAACTTCTGACAGTAGATCATGAACAGCGAAGATAATTCATTTTGCACGAGTTTGCTCCTGGTCGTGTTATTTCCGAGTTGGTGACAGAATTGACTTCCACGCTCTTGCGATTTAACGCCTTCAGACACTGGCTCTGGGGTTATCTAAAGTCGCAGGTTTATGGCAATGACCTGCCAACTCTGGAAGCATTGGTAGCCGAAAATACGTCAGCAAAGCCAAAATATTCTGTGTTATATATTATTGCCAAATGAATATTTCTATACTTTGCTACAGAAAACCATGTTTTTGTGAATACCGGACTTATTGAAATAGCCGTTCTATGAAATGTGATGGGAAAGTAAAAATAGAAATAACACACCTCCAGCAAAACTTCCATCACCGTTTCGATCAAGTTTTAACTGATCTAAGCATCATTTTCTTTAGACATTTGAGATGGATCTGTTTCTGAATGATGTTACTATATATCTCGAACCGAATAATTCAATATATCATATTAAATTAAGTTTTCGTTTAACAAGTCCCATTCGTTAGAAACGGCGGTCACAGGTATTTTATTATCACTAAATATTCAGTATTGGAAATAAGCATTTTTTTATATTCTGAGTATCGAGTTGCTGAAATGCGAACATAATTTGATGAAATTATTATCCAGACCTGTTACTGTTCTGCATGTTGACATATTTCAGAATCCGTAGAGGTTCAATCCAACTCACCTAGAAAAAAAACTTCTGTAAGTCATAGTATTATATGGGCGATGGCTAGCTATTTGACGGTTCGAAGTTTTTGAATAACACGAAAAAATAACATAGCAATTTAACTCTACAGATCAGTGGTAACATATAAATTTGTTGAAATAGATTCCTCGCTCACACTTGGTGAAACATTTCGATAGACAAAAAGAAAATGAAACACTTGACTATACAATGACTAATCCATACTAATATTATAAATGCGAAAGTAACTCTGTCTGTCTGTCTCTGTCTGTTACTCTTTCACGCCTAAACGGCTGACGGATTTTTATGAAATTTGGTATGGTGATAGATGATAACCTAGAAATGGTCATAGGCTATAAATAATCACGCCATCGTTCTTAGGGGGTAGGTAGTAGGCAGATACTAAATTGAGTTAGTGATTTTTAGTCGTTTTTTGTTGGGACTTTTGCTCTTTTCACGTTCAAACGGCTGAACAGATTTTGATGAAATTTAGTAAAGTATAGATGGTTACCTAAAAACGGATATAAGATCAAAATGATCACGTCATCGTACTTAGGGGGTAGGAAGTAGGCAGAAACTGAATTGAGTTAGTGATTTTTTTTATGGTTTTTGCTGGGAGTTTGCTCTATCATGCCTAAACGGCTGAACGGATTTTGATGAAATTTAGTTAGGTGATAGATAGTAACCTAGAAAAGGATATGGGCTATTAATATTCAAGCTATCGTACGTAAGGCGTAGGCAGTAGGCAGAAAACTAGTTTAGTGATTTTAGTCGTTTTTGTTGGGACTTTTTCTCTTTCACGTCTAAACGGCTGAACATTTTGATGAAATTTAGTAAGGTAATAGATGGTTACCTAAAAACGGATATAAGATCAAAATGATCACGTCATCGTACTTAGAAGGTAGGAAGTAGACAGAAAACTGAATTGAGTTAGTGATTTATTTTATGGTTTTTGCTGGAGTTTTGCTCTATCATGCCTAAACGGCTGAACGGATTTTGATGAAATTAGTTACGTGATAGATAGTAACCTAGAAAAGGATATGGGCAATTAATATTCATGCTATCGTACTTAAGGCGTAGGCAGTAGGCTAATTAAGTTAGTGATTTTTAATCGTTTGTTTAAAAGTTTACCTCATTCACGCCTTAACGTCTGAACGGATTTTTATACTTGGTTAATATAAAGATAGGATCCTAGGCACGGACACAGGCTACTTTTTACGGCGGGAAAATACCTCGCGGAAATCTAGCGTGATCGTGTCAAGAAGCGCATGACGCGCATAGCTACTGAAATGATTTTGATGTTTTTTTTTAACTGAGTGTTACTAAGACTTCAAGTTAGTATTTGATCACTTTTCTATCGCGGTAAAAAGCTAGTAATCTATATACAATAAAATATATTTAAAACAGTTACCATGTTTCGGGTTTTATCCCTTTTTCAGAACTAACTGTACAGAAAATATATACAACATATTTTACATTACAGATGTCAATACATAGGTGATGAGCGAAAATCTAATTGATCATTTATGATCGGTAACTTTTCTTTGTGTGAGTATGAAATTTCAAACATTTTCAACAGATCTAATTGTTTGCCCATTTCTCCAGTATGTACAATTTCCGTTCTATTTGTATCGATAAAATGATTACAAGTAAAACAGTGGTCAGTTGTGGACTTATTTTGAAGGATGGACTTTCTATGCTCGTCAATTATAACATGTTAATTGTTTTGAATATATTTTTGTGAACGAATAGTCAAGTGTCTTATTTTCTTCTGTCTATATAAATTTATCTTCACTTCGTTCGAAAAAAAAATTAAAAGATTAGTAAATACTTTTTTCTCCAACCATCAAAAAATGTTGACATTTTTGTACTATTTTCAGGTGCAAAAGTGATAAATTTCCTACCGTACAAAATTCACTCGTTACTGAGCAACACTTTTAATCCTTGGATTAAAGTAATTGCATTTGACGTCTAGTTGACAATCAGTGTCATTAGTATGTGTTCAAATTTATAACCAAATTATTAACGTTTTTGACTGAAACCAATTTTATTGTAATTTTGACTTGGTTGGAGAAAAAATAGTATATATTATTCGGACTAAAAGTGCCTATTTTAACTTGCAATTTTGCATTCGCTCAACTGCAAATATTGCTCGTAAAAAAAAATGCACTTTTAATCCTTATAATATAATATACTATTTTTCAATGAATATATGCTGAAGTTTTTATTTTATGCCACCATCATTGAGATTAGGAGAATCAAGATATATAAAGTTATAAAATATGAGAAGAAAATACTGCCATGATATCCATTCATTGTGAAAAAATGCTTTCAAGAAACTATTCAAACAAGAGCTAATAAAAATCTCACAAATCGTATTTTCCATTGAGGGGCCAGATATCTGTGAAAAATCAGAAATTTTACCCCTCACAGAAATGTTTTCTACGCAAAATTTGGTGAAACCTTACCTTTTCATGTCACAGACATACTGTGATTTTTTCTATTCAAAATATTCATTTTTCACATGGATTTAGAATGAGAGAAGCTCCAAAATTTTCAATCTAAAATTTTCAAGGCCAAAATATCAGCGTTTGTGAAAAAGTTTGTGAGATTTTTGTTTATTATTTTTTCTCTCACGGTATTTCAAACTATACATAACTATGGCGGATGTCTTCTGAAAACGCATAGGACTTAGCTGCAGCGGTGAAACTAGATGTAAAATTTCGAAATTTGGCTGGTTCATAATGGACCAATTCATGCTCTTGTTCTGAGAAATGTGAAGAAAGGCAATTTGAGCGATATTTGTATATTTAAATCTTTTTCGACAGTCAACTTTCTAAATATTACATCTTCATGTTTTACAGCTTCAGCAAAGTTCTTTGCGTGTCCTGAGAACACTCATCATAGTATTCAATATAGTTCATGCTATGAAAAAAAAGAAATTCGAACGTACAAAAAACTCACCGACTCCTCCAAAAAGGCTGAATTTTTGACATGAGAATTAAGGATTGAAAATGAGGGTGCTTTTTCGATTTTATTGTGACATAAAGTGAAAATATTGATATTTTGAATAAACGAAATAACAGTTTGTTCTGAAAATAAAAGAGTAAATTTTCACCAAATTCTGTGAAAAATTTTTTCACATGAATTTAGATCAACATTTTCATTTCCTAATGGTATTAATTTTTTTTTATTAGAACTTGTAGTTTTGCCAGAATCGAAAAAAACCGTTTTTTACACTTAAAAACTCAACAACTACCTCAGTTTATCCGTAAGTCATTTTTCCTTTCTTTTTCGTTGTGTTCTCTGCCTAACGGATTTGGCAACGTCTGTAATATTCTAGGTTTTTGTCGGGAATGATTCCAAACACATCGGTTGGACTAACTCATAAAGAGCTCGAGGTCAAAAGAATGTAACTCACGAACAAATAAATTTAGAGCTTTGAAAGAATTCGAAATTTCAAATTTTCAGAATGGGTGAGAGACCTCGATAGCGCATGTGAGTTCATTAGTTGACCAATTCCGTTCATCAATTTCGAAGTTATTGTGACTGGAATATTCTCCTTATGTTTCTCAATATTTCCGAAGCGGTCGATTTGTAATTGAGAATTTATATACGAATTGGTTTGGTTTTCAATCATTTAAAAATTCAAATTTGCTCTTCAAATCTCCAATAAACACAGAAGATGTCAAAATTTGAATTTGTTCCTTTCAGTTATGTTACGTTTGCGGTAGTGTGTAGCCATTATAATTCACTTCATCGATGGAACCACTGTACTCGTTTTGTCCATTCATCGAAAACATAATCGTGTAGAAGCCCCGACATGACGAAGATTTCAAGTATCTAAAAATTTCCTTCCTTAAGTCATCGCACGACAATAATATCCAAATAAAAATAAAACTCTAATCTAGCGAATATGCGCGAAGTTTGGCGGAATCTTCAGCTTATTTTTATCACGTTATTATCTCTTATACCGACTGACTTGTAATAAGTTTCCAGTAATTTTCTTCAGTAATTGTGTTCATCCCGAGAAGAAGCAGGAATTTATGATCCACTTATGTTGAATTACCGAATAGGTTTTTCTCCTAGAAAAACATCTCAAGAACTCCATAATTCAAACACTCAAACGAACGCCATAACTAACAATAAGTACAGACGTATTGAACCAGTTCCGAGATAAATGTGTCCCGTAATTTCATCACAGTTTTTTATCCGTTCTTTGGAACGGTACTTCTTTCCTCCTTATAGGGCTCGAATAGAAATTGTTTCTGCCGAATACGGAGAGGATTTTACGTTACAAATGAGTTGAGGGTACTGCTGTAACGGATACTTCAATAAATAAGCCTCTTTCCTAGATCCTGAAATAATCTTATTATACTTTTTCGGGTTTTCTAGTGACACAGGATCAATCAGCACAAGCCTTTTTTGATCTATGGACAAACAGTTTGGGATCCAACGCAAACAAATTTTTTAGACAGCCAAATGTTCATGCAATATTTTATTTTTCTATTCAAAGAGGTTGTTTCAAAGGAGAGTGATAGTTCAGGCAATTTAATGGGCAGTGGCTTTTGAGCGCTTTTTCATTGGCGAAGCAATAATGCTATCACCTCAAAATTCTGTATGGGACTTGAGATTCATGTTAAGTGAATGAATGCAAACTCTCAGCATGCTTGGAATTATATTTTGAAAATTATTTGAAAAAATGAAATATGTAAAAAATCAATAATCAGAAAAAAATTAAACTCTATGGTTCAGATGAGATTCTCTTGAACATTCAGAATATCAATCTCATTCACAAAATGAATTACACTGGAATCAGATATCTTGTTATGGAAATATAAAGATTCTTCTTTTCAATATTCCAATTGAATTTTCTATGGTACTGTTTACACTATGGCTATGGCCACAAAATTTTATATGAGGCTTATTATAAGCATTTTGGATGTGGCCGAAAAATTCTATTTCAATTGGTTTTGTTTTGAGACATTGAGGAACAAATACTTGGAAAAGTAATATTTCTTGGAACACCCTGTAAGATTTGGCTTGTTGACGAACTTAACAGTGGTATTTGAGAACCGAACTCAATCTGAAAATCTCAAGTCTCTAGGAGAATCCCTTCGAAAGTTATTATTGGGTTATAGGAAATCTATTTTTTACTTTAACGTAAAAACCACTCCTGGTGTGTCTCTATTAATTACAATAGCTTAATTTTTGGTAAAGATACAGGGTGTACCGAAAACATCAAATTTCACAATTTTGACATGGTTATAAGATTAGTTTAAGGGTATTGGATACGTTCTGCCAAGGCCTGAATTCCGCTGGAATACGAACGAAAAGAATCCCGAGAAATCAATTTCGATTATCAAGAATGCAAATATTGCACGAATCGCAATATTTTATAGAAAGGTACTCTTAAAGATCACGAAATGTAACAACCACCAATGGTTCAATAAACAGTGCCTATTCAATGGACTTAAACCAAAATATATGAAAATCGGTTGTATTTGAGAATGGAATAAAACCCGAAAGATGCATGCCAACAATTTTGTTTAAATTAAATTTGTGAAAATGTACCGTCGTCAAGTGTTTGATTTCGGTCAATTTATCAATATTGAAAAAATATTTCACCAAGGGATAAGCAAGAAATCAATTTCGATTATCAAGAATGCAAATATTCCACGACTCGCAATATTTTATAGAACGGTACTCTTAAAGATCACAAAATGTAACAACCACCTATGGTTCAATAAACAGTGCCTAATCAATGGACTTAAACCAAAATATATGAAAATCGGTTGTATTTGAGAATGGGATAAAACCCGAAAGATGCATGTCAACAATTATGTTTGAATTAAATTTGTGAGAACGTACAGTCAAGTGTTTGATTTCGGTCATTTATTGATATTGAAATCATGTTTCACCAAGGGATAAGCTAGAAATCAATTTCGATCACTCGATGTTTGTTGAAAAAGCTATGAAAACATCAAACTTTGATTACTTTTTTGACAATTTTGAAAATCACTGAAGAAAGTAGGAATTTTCATAATGTCCAACGCGATCATTGGGAATAACTGCTGTCCCAACTTCCACAATGAGTTTCATTATAAACTGCTATTTTCTCCTAGTCTCGTATAGTTTGCAGACTAAATTCAAACTTTTCCATACGGATGGAGAACAGTAATATTTTCATACCTTTCAACCTTCCCGACATGGATTTATAACGGCTTCTTCCTTAATAGTTATTGTCAGTAGGAATTACATTCGGTCGAAAGAATCACGAAATTTATGCTGGTTTCCTGAGATATACGAGTTTCAGAAAACATTAATTTCGATAAATCACTAGTAAGTAGTGTAGGTGAAGTAAAATCTGCAGGTTTTGGAGATTTTATTTTACAGTAAATCATGGAGGAACAATCCATTATATAACACTAAAAATTCTACGTTTTTTGTTCTATTCGATTATGGATTCACGACTAGATATAATTTTTGTACGGTTTCGTCTCATTCGTCAATTTTGGTTACACGAAGAAGATTTACGCTATTCACGCTAGCGCAGGAACAACCATACCTGTACCACACATGAAAATATCAACTTCGAAAGAAGAAAATAATGTTAATTGATTAATTTCAAAAGATATCAAACTCATACTTCGGAACTAGTCCCGTCAACGTTCAAAGAGCCTACAAGGAGGTTTTATAATCCAGAGCATCCACAGACAGCTGTTTCACCCTATTAGGGTTTATCTGTGTGGGGAATAGTTTTGAAGGATATGGTCACTCAATTGGACCTTCACTTCAAGATATCGCATATTTCTCCGGGTATTAGGGGAGAATAGGGTAATGGGAGTCAGCGGCTAATAGGGGTCACCCTCATATTTCCATAACAGTATGTTCGAGAGATAAGTAAAAACATTCCTTATTCTAGACCCCCGGTACTGCCTATGCCTCGAGCTCGTCTGCGCTTGCGCCGTTGAGATACGTTTATATTTCGGTTTTGTGCTCTTTCGAAGTAATTTTAAGTCAATACAAATTTGAAGGTAAGTGTTGGATTTATTACTGTTTACGATCAAGGATTTTACACGTACTTAATCACATATTCTTGATGGCAGAATGCTGTTCAGATTATGTCAATGCTTGAAGGTTTTTTTTATTTAATGAAAAAATCAAGAAAAATGTAGATAGTAAAAAAGGAAGAGATGTAAAGGTTAGGAAAAAATGACTAAAGTGCCAAAGAAGCAAAGCGCCAAGTACCAGAAGGATGAAAATGCTGAGGAAAATGTCTTGTATGCCACAACTCATTGCAAAAGATGATGCATTTGTAGTGAGTTCCTTTCTCCAAAAGTGCAAGTCTGTGTAATGGATATATGATGTCATTGGATCTTGTTTTGTACCGTCTTTCAGTCAGTAGTCAGTAGATATTCCGAGACAAGAACATCAAGCATTCATAGATGTAGAGTGATAATTCCCTGTCTTCTGGAACTCATCTGAGACTTTCGCTTGATGCTTCTTTTGGCTCGTTTCTGAGCAACAAAACACTATTGTATATCTTGCAGTGGAATCAAAGCAATTTTAATAGAACGTCCTCAATGAGGCATCGTCAAAATCGATATGCTTCATAGTGCATCTCTAATCTGTAGTAGAATTCAACTTTTTTATTTGAAATTTCATGTGTTCCATCCAGTCAAGAAATTCAACGAGGTGCACACCTAGAAATTTGGATGATACCTCTAAAGATTGGATATTGAATTATCTCATATTCTGGCTTCGTTTTGTTCTGAAGAATTTAGTTGTTGTTTTCCTTTCTTCAGAATGAGCTACTTTATGGTGAACTAATTCAATATTACAAAAGGTATTTTTGTACGGTTTCGTCTCATTCGTCAATTTTGGTTACACGAAGAAGATTTACACTATTCACGCTAGCGCAGGAACAACCATACCTGTACCACACATGAAAATATCAACTTCGAAAGAAGAAAATAATGTTAATTGATTAATTTCAAAAGATATCAAACTTATACTTCGGAACTAGTCCCGTCAACGTTCAAAGAGCCTACAAGGAGGTTTTATAATCCAGAGCATCCACAGACAGCTGTTTCACCCTATTAGGGTTTATCTGTGTGGGGAATAGTTTTGAAGGATATGGTCACTCAATTGAACCTTCACTTCAAGTTATCGCATATTTCTCCGGGTATTAGGGGAGAATAGGGTAATGGGAGTCAGCGGCTAATAGGGGTCACCCTCATATTTCCATAACAGTATGTTCGAGAGATAAGTAAAAACATTCCTTATTCTAGACCCCCGGTACTGCCTATGCCTCGAGCTCGTCTGCGCTTGCGCCGTTGAGATACGTTTATATTTCGGTTTTGTGCTCTTTCGAAGTAATTTTAAGTCAATACAAATTTGAAGGTAAGTGTTGGATTTATTACTGTTTACGATCAAGGATTTTACACGTACTTAATCACATATTCTTGATGGCAGAATGCTGTTCAGATTATGTCAATGCTTGAAGGTTTTTTTGTATTTAATGAAAAATCAAGAAAAATGTAGATAGTAAAAAAGGAAAGAGATGTAAAGGTTAGGAAAAAATGACTAAAGTGCCAAAGAAGCAAAGCGCCAAGTACCAGAAGGATGAAAATGCTGAGGAAAATGTCTTGTATGCCACGACTTCGGTATCAATAACGAGATGTGGTACAGATGCATCTCATATGGGCTCTGAGCATACGCGAAGTGCTCTTGGTGGGGCTCAGCTGAGGGTTATGTGTGCGATTTAGCTAGGCTTTCTTTGACTCGGATTGCCCCCCCAGAGTGATTCTCAGTACCCACATATTGGTGTAATGGGAGTCAAATCTGTTTTTTTCAAACTCTTATTTTCCAGAATTGATTACCAAAGTGACCATAAAAGACCTCTAATGTTTGTTCATTGAGTATATTATGTTCAAAGACTGTTGAAATAAATATATTTTTCACAATTAAAATCCTATTTCAGTTCCTGCTTAAGTGACCCCCATTATCCCCTTTTACCCTACTTGATACTTGGTTCACGGTTCATGCAGGGGGAAGAAGTTGTTGCTAAGGATCCCAGAGGTGACATTGTTGCGGTATAATAGTCGTGGCTATGCCAGATCTTGACGCAGAGGATCCTAGACTTTTTTATATCGCTCAAAGCTATTCAATATACTGATGAGCCCCATATAGGAGCCCTAAATAATATTATCTCCTTGTTGATCCATTGATCGTTGGCGAGAATAGCTCCGAAGTGAAAATTTGACATTGGTAGCTATAAACCAATTGATATTATTCTTCACTTCAGAGTTAAAATATTGGCCATGCTGAGGACATTGTCCTGATATTTGCGAGGAAAATTAAAATAATGAATAATTCAGTTCTTTATAACAATTATAATATTATTAAATATAATATTTTACATCCCCAATGAATGAGATAAAATAAAAAGAAATAGCGTAAAAAAACCATTAATTTATTTTTGATAAATTCCTGGATGGTATGGTGTTCTAAGCTGATTTTTCTTTGGAAGTTTTTTTGTGTTCGTAGATTTTGCAGTTGACTGGTTAACTCATTGCAAAAGATGATGGATTTGTAGTGAGTTCCTTTCTCCAAAAGTGCAAGTCTGTGTAATGGATATATGATGTCATTGGATCTTGTTTTGTAACTGTCTTTCAGTCAGTAGTCAGTAGATATTCCGAGACAAGAACATCAAGCATTCATAGATGTAGAGTGCATATATTATGATAATTCCCTGTCTTCTGGAACTCATCTGCGACTTTCGCTTGATGCTTCTTTTGGCTCGTTTCTGAGCAACAAAACACTATTGTATACCTTGCAGTGGAATCAAAGCAATTTTAATAGAACGTCCTCAATGAGGCATCGTCAAAATCGATATGCTTCATAGTGCATCTCTAATCTGTAGTAGAATTCAACTTTTTTATTAGAAATTTCATGTGTTCCATCCAGTCAAGAAATTCAACGATGTGCACACCCAGAAATTTGGATGATACATCTAAAGATTGGATATTGAATTATCTCATATTCTGGCTTCGTTTTGTTCTGAAGAATTTAGTTGTGTTTTCCTTTCTTCAGAATGAGCTACTTTATGGTGAACTAATTCAATATTACAAAAGGTATCAAAGTAATCAATGAAGGATGCAGGTCCATGGGGTTTGGCTTGAACCCATCAGAACCTAAGCCTGTATCATTTACTCGCGTAAGAAAACTTTAAGTATGTATAATACTAGCCACCCATATAGTGTGCAGGAATATTACGGTGTTTCAAATTCAGTATACTGCGATGGATGTGCACCATGATTACATATAAGACATGGAACGCCAAGAGGAAGAAAGACTTCTCATGATAAATCCTTGACAAGATGCAGAAATTGGCATGCGGATTCATCAAAGGAGCTTTGAGAACATGTCCCAACTGAGCTCAGCAGGTTATTACAGACCTCACACCTTTCTGTCTAGTAATAGATAGATCTTCACAAGAATTTTTGTGATCCCTGAACTACAACTTTTCAACCCTATGAGGTAGAAAAATATGAATGACACATTGAGGTCATATTTTTTCAAGAAACTCATTTTGCTGGTAACCGCATTGCTCTATCTTCTTTTGTTTTTGAGTTATGAGCTAAAATAGACATTTGGGCAATTTCAATGTTGGTCATTGTCTTGGTTGGTTCGTTCTTGTTTCTGCTATAAACTTAGAACAAAAACATTATAGGGACACTTTTTTGGTAAGATTCCAGTGGATTAGACTAATTTTAACTAAGGCGTTTCATTTCTGATTTATGACATCAACCTTATTTTTTATTACTTCAAAAATTGACCTGCTTAAGGATTTTGTTGCCAAATATTTTTCTTCTGAGAAAACTAATTTGCTCCATAATTTTGTAACGCACTGAAAATCATAAAAAATATAGACGTTAAGAACAATTCAAATCTCTCATGGTCTCAATCTATTTTTTTTCTTGAAGAATGAATTTATAACTGACCGTTTCCAAAGCAATGACAAAACGCAGCTCCCACACAAGGGTTTTAAAATATTTCGAAGATATCCCATGAAGTATTCTCCACATAAATTCGATGGTGCCATAGAAATCCAGAATCCCCACTCTGAAGGAGTTGAGATAAGTCGGACCTTCAATCATACTAGATATTACTGCTCCAGCTCTAATCCGGATCAGCCTCGATAGCAGATGATATGTTTTGGAGGTTCTACAGTAAATCATGGAGGAACAATCTATTAATTAACACTGAAAATTCTACGTTTTTTGTTCTATTCGATTATGGATTCACGACTAGATATAATTTTTGTACAGTTTTGTCTCATTCATCAATTTTGGTTACACGAAGAAGATTAACGCGATTCACGCTAGCACAGGAAAAACCATACCTGTACCACACATGAAAATACGAGTATAAACTTCAAGGTATGGCATACTTCTCCGTGTATTACTTGATACTTGGTTCACTGTTCATGCAGGGGGAGGAAGTTGGAGATGGAGTCACTGCGGTATAATAGCCAAAGAAATATGCCAAATCTTGAAGCGAAGGGTCCTAGAGTTCCTCATATCGTTCAGAGCTATTCAACATACTGATGAGCCCTAATAGGGACTACGCATGATATTATCTCCTTGTTGATTCATTGAAAGTTGATGACACCAGCTCCGAAATAAGAGATACAAAGGCATCCTTCATAAATGCATAAAAATTTGGTAAAAGTGAAACAAAAATTAACCTGCTTCAGGATTTTGTTGCCAAATATTTTTCTTCCGAGAAAATTTTGTTCCATAATTTTGAGGCGCACTGTAATTCATAAAAATTATAGACGTTAAGAACAATTCAAATCTCTCATGGTCTCAATCTAATTTTTTTTTTGAAGAATGAATTTATAACTGACCGTTTCCAAAGTAATGACAAAACGCAGCTCCCACACAAGGGTTTTAAAATATTTCGAAGATATCCCATGAAGTATTCCCCACATAAATTCGATGGTGCCATAGAAATCCAGAATCCCAACTCTGAAGGAGTTGAGATAAGTCGGACCTTCAATCATACTAGATATTACTGCTCCAGCTCTAATCCGGATCAGCCTCGATAGCAGATGATATGTTTGCGCAAACTAATCTGGCATTTCCTTGTTACGAAACAGAGGAAACGTAACGGAATTCCGTTCTGTCGCATACTATATTTCTTCTACACGACGGTCGCTTTGAGAAATTCCAGCGCAATCACTTTGACCGAAGAGGCGTGAGGATAATCCTTCGTTTGTCTTGAGACTTCAGTGGGTCATATTTACACAAGAAAATTCTTGAGTTTAGAATAGGTAAAGTTGACTTACTGGGGAATTGATGGATGATTTTATTCCGAGTCATGTTGAATTTCTGAAACCATATAGCAGGAAAAAAATTCAGATTTTGACGAAAGATGTGTTCTTGTTTGTTAAAAGAGGTTTTCCTGAATATTATGAGTCAACAAAATTTGTGAATGGCGCAAAAAGAGGTATAAAGAATGTTTGATAGTTTTTCGATCAACTAGTTGGTTAACCTCTAGATTTGACTACAATATTAATGATTATTCCGTCGACCGCGAAATGGATTGAGTATTAATTCTTGACTGAAGTACAATTTCAATTGGCATAAGGGATACGTTCGACATAATATGAATTTCTATGTTTTCATGTTTGAATAGAGTTGGTACATTAGTCGTATTGCTTCTGAATAGTTTATTTTCGGTGGCAGTTTCATATTGAAATAGTAGTAATTGAGCAATAACATGGTTCATTATTGGTCAATTTCGTATACGTTAAACCCACCTTTTATTCCGAGGTTGACGGAAAACTGTTTTTTAATTCAATCGAATGTTTTCCATTCGAAATGAAAATAAGACTCTAAACATATTTTTTGCTTTCTAAAACTTCTACTACGTCTACAAGAGATTCATAAGTTTGTCCTAAATTTAATGTCCTTCTACTAAGGGAAGATATTTCTCATGAAATAATAATATGGTATTTTTAGGTATATAATGTTGACGATATAACCAAATAGCTTTATTCATTTTCCGTGAGGGGTATTCCGATTAGGACTTGACGAAGTTTTTCTACTTCAAAAAGAAAAAATTATGAGAAGCCCTGAGCAGGACCTTTTGAGCGCTCGTTCTTTGGTGGAGCAATAAGACTATTACCTCAAAATTTTATATAGAAATTGAGATTGATACCAAATATATAAATGCAGAATCTCAGTACAATCGAAATAATATTCTGGAAATGATCCAAAAACCAAAGAATGTAAAAATTAAATTTTTAGAAAAATTAAATTCTATGGTTTTGATGATGCGATTCTCTTGAAATTTTAAATGAAAATTTAGAATATAGTTCTTGATTCACATAATGAATTTCACTTGAATTGGTTATCCTGTTATGGAAATATAGAAACTCTTCTTTTCAATATTCCAATTGAATTTACTACGGTTCTCTTAACTCTATGGCAACAACATTTTGCATAAAAATTCAGTATATCAGTCTTCATTCACAAAAAAATTTCACTTGGATCGGATATCCTGTTATGAAAATATAAAAATTCTTCTTCTCAGTATTCCAATTGAATTTTCCATTGTTCTGTTAACACTATGGCCACAATATTTCGCATGAAAATTCAGTGTATCAATTTTCATTATTATGAGAATCTTGCATGTTGCCGCAAAATTTCATTTCGATAGGTTTTTTTTGTCAGAGATATTGATGAACAAAAATTTTGAATGACCATATTTTATGGACCACCCTGTACGATTTTTTTTCACCGAGTCATTTGGGAACTTAACTCACCCTGAAAATGTCAAGACTCTAGGGAAATCCCACCGAAAGTTATCGTGCTAACGAACGGGCGGCCGGCCGGACGGATGTACGGTCGGCCCCACAGATAAAATTGAATTTGACCATGGGTTTGTCATCAGGGGATCGAATCCCTCAAAATTTGAAATAACAGACATTTGAGCAAAGGGCAATGCGATGCTATATATTATGTATATGGATTTTTTTGTTAAATTTTCTCATTGTGACAATTTTTCGGACATCTAAATGTTTGCGAAGCTAGAGTCCGAGTGCCACCTTCGGTGTTACACTGTGGACAAATTAGGCGCCACTTATGTATGTGCACGAAATGCAATACGATGGCCAACGGTTAATTTTTTACGCCTGTTGAATATAGCTGACATAATCGCAATGGTTTGTGTCTTTGTAATGATCCAGACATTTTATTGAAACGTAGAAAAACATGACTAATTATTCGCCTTATTGGAACCGCAACTCAAAGTTAGTGCTCCGGAACAAAATACTTCTAGTATTATGGTTGCAAGAAAATGAGAGATTTTTAAAATTGATACTAAAGAACTGAGCACAACCTGATCAAGATATAACGAGAGGACGATGTACCTTCTGTGATACAAAAAAAAAGGCCAACACGGATAAAAATGTAGGGAATTCATATATGGAGAACACTCTGTACCTACACCTACACTTGTTCTGAGTGCTACGAAGAACATTTTTAGTAGTATGAGAGGATAAACTATTGAGACTTCATAATATATTTTTTTTATAAAGCACTGCGTTTTTGATTGAAAAAATTCAATTCATAGAATGATTATACAAAAACTGATGGATATACATTTGATTTTATATTTTTATTGAGAGAAGCTGTATGAATTTTTTCTGGAATAAAATTTATGTTGATAGAATAGATGGAATGATGAATAGTTCAATCCAAAACCCACATTCAACAACAACCTCCACTAATTCAACCTTGACCACGACCGAAAGACGTACGCCCCTGACTCGGTAATAACTCGCGTGCCGTCGGCGCCGCGTAGTAAGCACGCGGTGTGCGGATGCGTACCGTATCGTAATAGTATTATTTAACACATGCGGGTACATCGAGTGGGCGGGGTGATTACCATAATATCTGAACGGGAGCGGCCGATTTATGGTTAAAGTTCTGTCGCCGATAACGTACGGGATTGAACCCGTGCGAAAACTCGTGGGAGGAACTGCGTTAAGCTATGAGTTATGCTAGTTCAAGATCACCGTAGATAGCTCGGGGACTGAGTTATGTCTCCTGGTTCGCGCACAGGTATTTCCGAAGATTTCGCGGCAGTTTCATCCTGGCTTGGTTAGATAAGTTCCAGATGTGCGCATTTAGAGAGGCTCCGTTTTCACATACGGTCGCTTTTGCTTCAAATGTCTAGGGGCGGACTGGCCAGAATACTCACTCACCTTACAGCGTCTAATTAATGTAATGGGCCTATTCTGTAAGGCGATGTAGGAAATGTAACGCTTTAACCTTGGAATTTTACACCGATGTAGTGCAATTGCAATTCTGCAAGTGCAACATCGCTGTAAATTAGGTTACATCGGACGTTAATTTTACAGCGGCAAATTTGAGGGTGTAACGGCTTACATCGCTGTTGATTCGTGTCTTGAGGTCAGGTGGGTAATGTTTTCGACCTTTTGGCATATACCTACTATGTCGATTGTTGTATGAAGGAGTATCTTACTAAATAATATTTGACTCCAAACTGCATTATAGAGGATGTTGGAAAAGCTCCATATAAATGAAAAACTTCTTATAAAACTGAATATGTGAATGAGATGTTTCGAGAAAATCATAAGCGGTTTCTTTATTCTTCTGATGTCTTATTAACTGAAACTTCAATAATTGTTTTGTTTAAAGGTTTGGTAAAAAATTACAGCTGGTATCAAACATTACTTTTTTATGTGATATCATTTATATCTCCAAAACGACTTATTTGCATTTATCTATTTATTGAACTTCTCACTCATTTTTAGATCTAGAATAAGTTCCCAAAATATTGAAATGTTATTTTTCAACAACAGGATAATTCAATACGATTATTATTAGCCCAAAACAAATTATATACAAAGCATTTTCATATAATAATAAAAAATCTTCAATGTCATTGCTGGATGCTTGATTTTATGGCAAGTTCTTTCGAACTATGGGTCTCTGACCATTCTTTCTCAGGTCCAGGATATAAATTTTATGAGCATTACGCAACTGATTTCATATTTGAAAAGAAGCATTTGAGTACTATGAGTTCTTCGGATAGAAGTCTGTACAGACGCCACTGGTGGAAATTAAAAAAATTAAAACTGAAAAAATTTCGTTTTGATGCGTATTCATAACATACCAAAAAGCGAACAAAAATTTTTTGGGGTTTCGAAAATATTTTCAAAACACCAATTTTTATTTATACACCCTGTATCTCAGAAACAATCCGTCAGAGACCCATAGTTTATAGGAACTTTATGTCATAGAATCATCTAAGGATGAAGATCCCGAATTTTGGACACCTTATTCTGAAACACCCTGTAGTATAGTAAGAAAAGCAAACATTCCAGGACAACACAAAGGATTGTGGATTTCCTATAAGGTTAACATACAATTTTCCACAAATCAATAACAAAAACGTATTGGCGAATGGAATTTTATGAACTCTTATAAATGATTCAAAATATCGAAATTTATTATGGTGAACCGTCAGAGAAAGACCAATTCCTGTCGGTAATTCAGAAATACACAATTCAGGGGCATCACGTTCAAGGGCCATCGTTTTATTCAAATATTACAGGGCCATACCTGTTGATTTAAAAAGTTCTAGGGGTTGTGTATTGACACTGATGTCTGATAATAATTTCATTTGTTCATTGAAAGGAGCAAAAGTTATCGTTTCGATTGTTCCCATCGCATCCTAGACTGACCACAGATTCTTATCGGAGATAAGAGCCGATTTATGGTGCACGGTGCACCGCTCTCCTGGTTGGTTATGTTGGTATCTACCATCACTCCATTCGTTGCTGGACACGACTGAATGGAGCTCTGCGATATATCGCAACAACAATTCATTTTAAAATGCACGGCTTGAGGGTAACGGACACGAAAGACGTTGAGATTTTGAAAGATATACGATTTGGTTATAGGCTTAACAGACTATTCTGTATATTGCAGGTTTCTTTGGTGAAGTTTTCGTGTCATCACCTATCACTTCACACATCCTTGAAATATCAGGCTGGACATTACCGAATTCAGTGGGACCCACCTATATCAGAAAGCTCCTGAAGCTGTCACGAGCTGGGATTCGTGTGTTGGTGGGACTGCTGGGCACAGTATGGAAAAGTCAGCAAATGAGATTTATAGGCTCTGTATATCAGAAGCAGAAACAGCTGAACACATCGTATGCTGGTGTCCACAACTGGATTTCCTTAGAGCAATTCATATGGGGAAATCGGGTCTGGACACCCAAGAGGCTTCTCAGGAGGTTGTCAGTTTTATCACCACCATTGACGACTTCTTTGGGTTTTCATGAATGAATAGGGTACAGTTAGCAATAACAACCCCAGTTCCAATAATGATAATAATAGTCGAGCCAACAATCCAACTTGGTTGGTTTCGATGTGACAGAAAATTCGTCTGATAGGATGCCCTAGTCATCAGACCAATCGAATTGGACCGTGTGAAGATTTGTTGGCTGGTGACCATTTCGTATTCAGATGTTGAAGAATGCATTGTTCGGCAATAAAAGAATTATGGAGCTCAAAATTTTGACAGAAATTTCTGTGAAGATCACAATAATAGAAATACTAAAATCCAATGTTAGGAAATCCATAAATTGCTGGTAACACTATCCCCTTGAGTATACTTTCATCGCGTGTTATTTTTTTTCTCACTTAAACGAGTGCTATATCGTTTTGCTAAAATGTCTGTAATTTTCGAATTTTGAACCGAAAATGTACTCAAACGATAGGGATAGACTCCCGATGACGAATCCGTGGTCAAACTCAATTCTGTCCGTGGGGCCAGTCATCCGTTAGCACGATAACTTTCGAAGGGATTGTCCTAGAGAGTTCGGGTCCCAAATGCTTCGGTTAAGTTCGTTTACCAGCAAAATCATACATGGTGTTCCCTAAAATATGGCGATTCAATGTTTTGTTCCAAAATATCTGAGGCAAAGCGAAACCAATCGAAATTAAATGTTGCGGCCACATGCAAGATGCTCATAATAAGCCTCTTGCAAAATTTCGTGGCCATAGTGTACACAGAACCATAAAAAATTCAGTTGGAATATTGAAAAGAAGAAACTTCATATTTCCATAAAAAGATACCGATTCGGGTGAAATTTACTTTCCAAATGAATTGATATACTGAATGTTCATGCGAAATTTTGTGGCCATAGTGTAAACTGAACAATAGGAAATTCAATGAGAATATTGAAAAGAAGAATCTTCATATTTTAACAGGATATCCGATTCGACTGAAATTCATTTTGTGAATGAAGACTGATATACAGGGTGTTCCTAAATTGAACGTACAAACGAAAAGGGGAGATTCCTTAAGTGAGTTCAAGAAAAAAAAGTCCCATAAACCCTATAAACATGGGGTCGCAAACGTTTCGTTTTCGAGATACAGAGTGTTGAAGTTTGAATTTTTTTCGAGTTTTTTTCTCATAGTATCTACACTTCACAAGATATTCAAATAGAATTTGGTATAGATATTACATTCGAGAGTTCTCACCACGTGACATGGCAATTTCGATAGAAGATCTACAGGGTGATATTTTTTCTGGAACACTGCCACCTGTTCTTCTGCTGAACTTTTTTTGGTGAGCAACTGTTAATGTTAATGTAAAAAGAAGCTTTGTTCTTATACTAAACTTTTCGGTCTCTTGTAGTTTTGTCGTATCTACCAACGATTTCGAGAAAAAAAATTTTGAACGATTCTCTCGAAATCCTCGTGAAAATTCAAATTATGTTGGGAAGTCCACTTAGTAAGCTGTGGTGAATGAATTCAGTGTCAGTTTTTATGGAAATTTTCCTGATCTGTAGCGATGATTCATTAAGATTCGATAACTCGTATAATCAACACATATTTTTGATTAAAACTTTAACACCCTGTATCTCGCAAACGAAACGTTTGCGACCCCTTGTTTATGGGACTTTTTTCTTAAACTCACTTAAGGAATCTCCCTTTTCGTTTGTACGTTCAATTTAGGAACACCCTGTATTGAATGTCCATGCAAAATTTCAAAAGGATCATCAGAATCAAAAAATTTAATTTTTTATTTTCCACATATTTCATTATGTGAATAATTTCCAGAATATAATTCCGATTGTGCTGAGATTCTGCATTTATACATTTGGTGTCAATCTCAAATGCCATATAAAATTTCGAGCTAATAGTCTCATTGCTCCACCAACGAAAGAGCGCTCAAAAGCTTCTACTCAGGGTTTTTCTCAAAATGTTTAAATGTTCTCGAAATATTTCTAATATTGCACTATACCACCTCAGAAAATTAATGGACCTGTTCAGATCACTGTCTCATTATTTCCTCGACAATAAATGCTTGAATATGTTTTGTTCAGCAAGACATTTTTTGTGCGTTTGCTCCTAATGGAATAGCGAGCTTTCGTTTCGTCCCAATGGCAGTAATTTTCTGATTGTGGGTCGGGAGTCTCAAACGATTCGGTTTGACTCATTGTTGAAAATTTCAAAATAAAAAATGAACGTGATAACTTTCGACCGGATAGAGTTAGAGCTCTGAAGTTTCGAAGCTGGGTTTGAGTTTCGAATGCCGCGATTCCGAGTTCCTTAACAGGACCAAATCGGTCCAGTAGTTCTGGAGTTATTGACATTTAATTTTCCGATATTTCCTTAACCATGTCCGATCAATTAGAAATCAGGTATTTTGAAGGAGAATAATGACGAGCAAATTTTAGCGAAATTTTGGATTATTGTGCAATAATGTAATTTTCGAGAAAATATTTTGTCTGCGCAATGTAAAGCGACAAATTTCCGGTCGCTGTAACACTTGAACAGAACGGGTTACGGACCTAAAAGTTTCATAGTAGATTTGGGACCTCCACAAGTTCATATGTTTCGATGACAAACCAACATTTGTTGATTGGTTACGGGATTACTCTCACTTTAACTTCTTCCCATTATTTATCTTACATGTTACGTGGTCTTCATCTTTGAACAGAATCACAGCATCTCTTCTGAACTCACCTATAAAAAATAAAAATATATTATTAGAAATGGAACATTATGAAAGAATACTCTTAAATTTTCATCAGATATACTGATGAGGATTTATAATGAACAGTTCTTTATAGTGAAGCATGAAATAATCACATCGCTCGAATATCTAAAAAAATTTGCCACTTCGTCATATTCTAATAATAATTAATTGAATTTATCGATTGATTTGTGATTAGTTTTCAACATCAATTGACAATTTCAATAAATTTTTCACTGATTCTAGTTCTGCTACTCCAATAAGCTGGTTATCAAAGGGTGATTTTTGATAATGGAAAGTTCAATGTTGATTTTCTCAGGGATGGTTGTAGACTGAAATTGCTTCTCTTAGACTTATTTGATTGTTACAATTTAAATGTTACTAGTCTTGAACCTACCAGAGTATTCGTTGATAGAAATGGGCATCTTTCAGCAACAAAACTTGATTATATACTAACAAATTACGACCTGAAATTTTGCAATACCAAAGTTATTGTTACCCATATTGGAGATCATAAAGCTCTAATATTAGAGGGCAGATTTCCGGATATGTCTGGTTTACCGAAATCCAACTCAAAAATAACCAAATTATTTAGAAACATCTCTTCACATAACTTATATGAGTTCAGTTTGTTGGTGTCCAATGCATGTTTTGATTCTGTTTATTCATATACTGATGTAAATTCGACATATAATTGCTTCATTGATATTATTAAGTATTGTCTCGACAAAGCCTGTCCGTTAAGATATCGCAGCATTCCAAACTCAAAATTGGGATGGGTAACATCTGAGGTGAAAACGGCTAGTGTGAGCTTAAAGAAATTATATTGGCTCCATATGAATGTCAAAACCAAAGACTCTTTTGATATGTATAAAAACGCGAAGAAACAATATAAAATATTGCTTCAATCTTCTAAACTCGCATATAATACAAAGCTTATAGGCTCATCTGACAACCAGAGCAAGGCAGTTTGGAACATCGTAAATCAGGAGACCGGTAGAAAGTCTAACATTCGGGATCATAACATTAGTTTGAACGTGGATGGTGCTCTGGTGTCTGATAGTGTTCTTGTGGCTGAGACGTTTGCTGATTATTTTTCATCTATAGCACGAAAATGTCTCGAAATTAAATATGGCAATTTTGTATCTCTCTCATGTACAACTTCAGCCCTAAATGATAACACCTTCTTCTTTCATCCAGTTGATAAAAAAGAAGTATTCGATACAATCAAGTCACTAAAAAATAAAAAAAGTGTCGGTGCCGACTATATCTCTGTAAAGATCTTGAATTCAATATCTGAAATCATTGCCGAACCTTTTTCCCACATAATAAATCTCTCAATTTCTTCTGGCAGCTTCCCGGAGATGTTGAAGTTTGCATCAATTATTCCAGTGCATAAGAGAAATGATATGGAGGAGATCTCAAATTATAGGCCTATCTCTATCCTCAGTGTTTTCTCCAAAGTTATCGAGAGAATAGTCCTAAATCGCATGACTAGTTATCTAAATAAGTTCAACCTACTTACTAGCTGTCAGCATGGTTTCAGATCACAGAGATCGACTCAGACTGCTGCGACTGACTTCTTCGAATGTGTCTACGAGTCCTTAGATAAGGGTCTTTATGTGGCAGGTCTTTTTTTCGACCTCTCCCGTGCTTTCGACTGCATTTCATTCGAGTTTATATTAAATAAACTTTATCATCTAGGTTTCCGAGGAGTTTTCCTAGAATGGTTGTCGAGTTTCATTTCAAATCGCGTTATGTCAGTTAAAGTGGGAGACTGTTGGTCCTCTAATCGCATAAATGAGCTAGGCGTTCCTCAGGGTTCCATCTTGGGGCCACTGCTATTCCTTCTATTCATAAATGATCTACCCAAACATCTGGTCTTAATTCTAGCCCATTTGATCATTTTTGTTGATGACTTATCAATTGCTGTCTCCGCTAAGACAATTGATGAACTCAAGAGTATTTGTGAATCTCTTATACGACAGTTTGAAAATTGGTGCAGAATAAATGCTTTGATTATAAATATTGAAAAGACAGAAAGTGTACTCTTTGAAATAAGGAACTCCACTATATGCTCATTCGACTTATACCATGGAAATGAGTCCTTGAAATCTAAGGAAGTTGTTAAGTTCCTGGGAGTGTATGTGGATGACAAGTTGAGATGGTGTCATCACGTAAATCATGTTTGTAAAAAGATGAGTTCAGCTTTCTATGCTATCAGCCGTATTAAAGATACTCTTCCACAACAAACAATAATTAGTGTATATTACAGCTTAGTCTATAGTCATATGTCCTACTGTATTGTTGTTTGGGGTAACTCAATTGATTTTGATAGGGTTTTTATATCTCAAAAACGCATTATTCGTATGATTTTTGGTCTTCATCCTCGTACCTCTTGTCGGCCTATTTTTGTTACCCATAAAATACTAACTGCACCTTGTGTATATATATTTAATGCCTTAATGTACATGAAAAATAATCAAAGCAGGTTCTGTAAGCTTTCAAGTTTCCATGGCTATTCCACCAGAAATGCTGACATCTTTTCTATTCCATTGCACAGAACCACAAAATTCCAATCATCCATCTTATATAGTGGAATTAAATTATATAATCATTTGCCTTCCAAGGTGCGGGCAATGGGTGGAGGAGAGTTCAGAATGACGGTGAAAAATTTGTTAGTGGAAAAGGCATATTATAGCATTAGGGAGTACTTGTGTGATACAAACATTATATTGTAATTTGTTTCAAACCTAATGTAACACTGACTTGTCCTATACATTTTCATGTCTTACTGGACCAATAAATTTATTATTATTATTATTATTATTATTATTATTATAATATGTTCCAAATAATATTTCGATCTCATCAGCTCATTTTATATTGCTACTGAAAGATATTGATTGTTCAACAATTTTCGAAAAATCATACTGAAGAAAATAAGTATCTCATTCCCATAAATCGTGATTTATATATTTTTATTCAATTCGATGAATTTAATGAAAGATTACTCAGACAAAAACACAGTACTTGTAAGAAATGCAGATATCTCAGTCTTTATGTTTTACGGTAATTCGTTCAATTAAAAATATCATTCCGGTTATAACTGTGAAATTTCTATGATCTTTCAGAATGAAATTCACAGATATTTACATCAGTAGGCCTTTCGTTTCGACAGTATTCAAAAATTTGAAACTCCTTCGGTCGGTACGAAATTTTGGTACAGTTATTGGAGAAAGCAAAGGTCAGGAAAAGTCCATTCAAGCAGAACAGTTGCATACCACTAGATGTATTCTAAGTTCTTCTACTACATTAAAGAATAACATTTTCGTCCATTTCATGTTGTTATTTTAGTCACAAAAGAAGCCGACTTGCATGATTTATTCATTTCATTAACATCATTATATGAACCATTTTCCCAACAAACAATTAAGCTGTTATTTCAGAGTTGGAAACAGCAAATAATGTATGCTAAATGCTGGATGAAGCCTATTAATCCTACTTTCCTCATGATTAACCAGTAATGTATACAGGGTGTCCCGTAAAGACCACGTCAAACGAAAATGGAAAGTAGATCAGAATGTGCCCTATCTGATGTGAAAAAATCGTTCCTATGAAAGTCTCACAGTTTTCGAGATATTTGATGTTTTATGAAAATGTTGAATTTTTTCACTTAAAATGCTTTCTCTCTTGCGGGAGCTTAAATTAAATACTTTTCGAATCAGTTTTTTTCCATACATATTGTTGAATGATTACTCCAATTCATGCAATGAAAAATAGCACAAAATATTATACAGGGATTCTGAAAAAAAAATTTTAAATTCTTGTTTTGTAGGAAGTGTTTTTTTTGTGAATTCTATCTGACGTAGTGTAAAAAAAAGACACCAGACCTTCTCTACATATTACGTTAAAAAGTTGCCCATTTTGTGAGGATTCCGAAAAGGTAAATTACAGGTGATAAACTCCTTCAGAAAAAAAATATTCGAATGTTTATCGAAAATGGAGCATTTCTGTGAAAAACTGATTTTTTCACATTTTCCACAAATACTTTCATTTTGCACTTCCTGCTGAAAATAATCAATCAACAAATCAATAAAAAGTTATTAAGATGCCAATTCACTCACTGAGTTTTTTTATTTCTTTTTCTTTGCCTAAAGAACTCTCGAACATCGATATGATGTGATGCGATTCAATGATTCAATCTTAAGATACTTAAGGTATCTATGGAAACGTCCATCTAGTGGAAGTTAATGCGTAACAGTATACTGGGTAAAATGTCTTCAGAAAATGTTTCGTACACTGCAAGAGAATACGCCGACATGCACCTTATTTATGGAGAAGTACGTCTTAATGCTAGAGCAGCATCGATGCTTTATTCAGAGCGGTACCCCAATCGCCGACATCCCAATTACGAAGTTCTTATCCGGACCCATAATGCAATTGTCGAAGGAAGAGTTCCTGGGTCGTAAAAGTAGTGGCCGGCCTTCGATCGTGGATGATGACACCATTTTGAATGAAGTCGAAGATAATCCCCCAGTATCAACCAGAATGATAGAGCTCATGACAGGCATATCAAAATCAAGTGCCCATAGAATCTTGAAGAAACACCAATATCACCCCTACCATATTCAGCGAGTTCAACACCTACTACCAAGAGACTATCAAGCCCGAGTAGAATTTTGTCAACAATGTTGCTGAAACATACAGAAAATCCTGATTTTTTCAATAATATCCTTTGGACTGATGAGTCTTCCTGTACTCAAAGCGACGTAGTCTATGGTTTCAACACGACGGGTGCCCAAAGCCCAGCACACTACAGTCGTCATGTTAGGGAATATTTAAACCAAACATATCCTCACCGGTGGATCGGAAGGGGCGGTGAAATTTCGTGGCCTACCCGTTCACCAGACTTAAATCCTCTGGATTTTTTTTACAGGGGTTTTAAAAAAAATGAAATTTATTGGAATCCCATAAGAGATGAAGCACAACTAAGGGACCCCATTCGTATTTCAGCAGCCAAAATAGCGGAGAGAAGTTTGTATGGTTTGAAAAGATCATTTCTCAATAGATGCAGGGCATGTATTAGCGAAGGGGGTGGTCATTTTGAGCATTTGCTTTAATAACAATCCTGAATTTTTATTATTAATATTTTTATAATGTTTCTTCACAATAGATTTGTTGATGTTGAAGGTCCTGTGCGTTATTACGTATATCATTGCAATTAATGAATAATTTCACTTTATAAGTGATTTAAGGACTAACTGACATTTTTCAAGTGAATTATTCAATAAGTTACAGCAGAATCTGCAAAATGAAAGTATTTGTGGAAAATGTGAAAAAATCAGTTTTTCACAGAAATGCTCCATTTTCGATAAACATTCGAATATCTTTTTTTCTGAAGAAGTTTATCACCTGTATTTTACCTTTTCGGAATCCTCACAAAGTGGGCAACTTTTTAACGTAATATGCAGAAAAGCTCTAGTGTCTTTTTTTTACACCACGTCATATAGAGTTCAGTACAAAAAAACACTTCCTTCAAAACAAGTATTTTAATTTTTTTTTTCAGAATCCCTGTATAATATTTTGTGCTATTTTTCATTGCATGAATTGAAGTAATCATTCAACAATATTTATGGAAAAAACTGATTGGAAAAGTATTCAATTGTAGCTTCCGCAAGAGAGAAAGCATTTTAAGTGAAAAAATTCAACATTTTCATAAAACATCAAATATCTCGAAAACTGTGAGACTTTCATATGAACGATTTTTTCACATCAGATAGAGCACATTCTGATCTACTTTCCGTTTTCGTTTGACGTGGTCTTTACGGGACACCCTGTATATCCGTGTTACAGATATGTTCTGTGTAAATTAGATAGCTACACCTGCATCTCATTATCGAGATATCATCGATATATGGCCATACCGCTCATTGCAGGCACTCTGAACGATAGCTTATTATTATGGTATTTTAGAACATCCTAAATTACCGATCATGATCCTGTCTTTGATATATGCATTTGATAGGAAAGCTTAGTGCATCACGAATACTTTGAATCGTGATGACAAAATTTTCAATTTGTTGAATTTCTCCTTATGCATCTCCCCTTTCTCTTGCGATCCTTATAGGCGTTTAGATCATGACCTACAATATAAAGATGGAAATGATGGAAGTTTATTCATTGCATTCCCGCGTTTGGGCGTTTTTATGTGAAATGCAGTTCAAAGTCAGCATAGAAAGCTTAAATAGCGAAGTATAGGCGTCAGACAAGACCAAATGAAGGCTGATTGAAATTTTATAAATGAATTCTGTCATAGTATGTTCGCTTGAATAAGTGTCGAAAATAAAACAAAACACTGAAACTCATTTAAAACTCGCAATTTTCAGAAAAGCTACTTTCGTCGTCGCTCTATCAAAATGTTTGTCGTCTTTGATAGTTCTCAGAAAACATCATCAATGACTTTGATCTATTTTCGATTGTATCAGTTGCCAAAACAATTCATTTGATTTTCTTTGAGCTGGATCCTTATTATAGCCCAGATTGTTTTCAGGTCAACAGATGAGATGATGAGATTTTCGGTAATTGACTTGAAAACTGCTTCCTACGTTTCAGTTCTTTTTCTTCTGATATTATGAAAACTCACCCCTTAAAATATTCTTCATTCGAAGCATGTTGAACAAGCTTTGATTTATCAATATCTTGCTGTTGATTAAATTATTTATAATTTTTCGATTCAAACATTTGAGGGACGTTTGATATCTTCAATATAATATATATCACTAGATGAATCCCGACCGAAACGTTAAATACATGAAGCAAAACTGATGGAAATAGCCCAAATAATACTTCAAAAATGTAGGTACCATTATCAACAATTTCGCGTTAACTCTCTTTATTAACTTCAATCAAGAGTTCTTTCTATGTTTGAACTCACTTTTGCAAGAGCTTGTATTTGATAATTGATGAACCAAGGGCGTAGCCAGGGGGGGGTTTTGGGGTTCAAACCCCCTCCGAAATGTTTCAGAGTTATTTTTGTCGCAAAAATAATCTTTCATTTTGCAATTAAACCAACTTATCTCCGAAAATCTAGTTAAAATTATCAATTCATATCAGCAATATGGATGATTTTAAAGTTTCATAACATCGCACACAAATGGATCCGTCGAACCAATAATTCCTTATTTATGTTTATATTTCTTCTGGTGGAAATCGTACCGAATTTTAACAGAGAATATGAATTAGAGGACGCATTACTGATGTATTCTTCACTACTCCCAGAAAAAAATAGAAACGTAATTAAGGCAGAATTTGAAATATGGAAAATGTCAATGAACTCCATTTCAAAATCGGCATTAGAATGCTTAGATGAGTGCAATCAGAATATGTATCCGAACATCTACATCCTACTACAAATATTAGCTACGATTCCAGTATCTACTGCTACTCCAGAAAGAAGTTTTTGCAGCTTGAGGAGCATTGAAAATTACCTGCGCAATTCTTCTAGCGAAACTAGATTGAATGGGTTGGCGCTTATGAATATTCATTATAGTGTGAAAATTGATGAAAATGAAGTGGTTGACCAATTCGCTAGAAAAAAAAGACGGATAGACTTTAACTGAAGGAATTCACCATAAAAATTATTGTTTGTGTTTTCTCACGGTTTCATTTTTAATACCTATTCATATGTTGTTGGCTTTATTTTGAAGTGAAACATTAAAAAACTCCATTTAGTTTCAATGAAAGCACACATCCACACTAATTTCATATTATTCACCCTGTAAGTATTGTTTGGGAAATAAATATTTTTGTTTGAATGAATAAAAATTAAATTCTGAAGCATATTTGAAAATAGGTTTACCTAAGCTAACCAGGAATATCTATGTTGAGTATTGTTTCCGAAGTAGGAAAAGGATTTGAATTCTTAAAAACAAAATACTTGCTACAGAAAGCGACCCTCACAATTCCCGGCACCTACAAAGTCAATTGCCAAAATGTCAAAACCCCCCCGAAATTAATTCCTGGCTACGCCCTTGTGATGAACTGTGAAAGAAAGTTGATTCGATAGTCCAATAAGCTCCTTTCCGATGGGAAGTACTTGATAATGAAAAATTTCATGAAAATGAATGTGGGCTATTATTCAAATATGATTTCAATCCAATCATATAATTTTCTATTGCTACAGGCTAACTATTTTTAGAAAAACGGCGATTGTTAAAAATTCTCGAAAAATTACCCTGGAGACAATTCGTAGCTCATTCTTGTGCATCATATTTTCGTATATTTATATTTATATTTTCTTCATTTGTAAATGGTGAAAGATTACTCTATCAAAAATTAAGTTCAATTATATGATATGCAGTTCTAATGTTACTTATTTATTAAACACAGGGAAATTTCTTCGATGCTGTTGAGCTAATAAATTTATGTTCTTTGATTCTAAGATTCAAAGGACGTGCACACTAACACAAAATGCGCAAATGACTAACTTAGTCGTTTTTTTTTGTACCCGTGGGAAATCCGATTCGAATAAAGAAATAAACGCGAGTCCGAAAGAATTTGCCTTCAAGTCAAGATTTACCCCGAATATTTCTTTTCACTATCAGTGAAAAGTTCCATTGATGTAATAAAGTTTTTATCACATCTCCCCCCTGTCCTTTGTCACTATTACTTCGTTTCGACTCCCCTTTTATTCGCCCTCCCAAATCTGCGAAAAACTCATTCTGCCCTTAAACTCCCATTTGTATTCATTCACTTCTTTTTCCTCCTTTTATACGTTAATATCTGGGAAAGTTTCAGGATTTCCCTTTCTACATGAAAAAAAATGTTGCTACTTGGCTTTATGCCATTTAGTCATGTTTTTTGATAGGAAAAACGTAATTTTCGTGGAGATTGTGAAGCTTGAATGAATATTTTGCTAGTGAAGCTACTGAAGGGGATTGTTCCTGAATGATATACCATTAATTTATTAAGTTTTCAAAGGTGATTCTGAGATTCTATATTCTTGAAATATTCATAGTTAGACGCTGAACAATTTGAATGCTGATGCAGATAAAATAATTGTTCATTCATGTATGCCTTGAGGATCAGATAAAAAGCATGGATTCTACATTTCAAACCTTGTTTTCGCAGTCAACTTTCAAATTGTTTCATCCGATTTCAGAGCTGTTTTTTGCATTTTTCATAGTAATGTATATTTTTTAGACTTCGAGGCAAACGCGAATTCAAGGAACTAGAATCTCATAGACTCCGCTGATATTTAGGCGTGAGAATTTTAGATTGAAAATCAGTGCGTCGATGTAATTTGAAAAACTGAACCTGGTAAGTTGAATGAAAATTTTTGGTGAAATAAAAATCTAAAGCCAAACGTTAATGAAAAAGTCTGAATGAGAATATTGCAGGTCTTACACATTACCTACAGCTTTGTCATTTAACTATTTTCAATAGGACTCGTAGTTTTAGTAGAAATCGAAATAAGCCATTTTTACTCTGGTGTATCGTAAGTTCAATTGTTTTCAGCAGTGTAAGAATGCTTTTTACTGAACATCATGAGAGAAAATGGAAACACATAGCGCTTGAATTCATACTGGTGTAATAGGAAATTGATTTCCAATACCAGAAGATATATGTCATAATATCCTAGATTGGAACAGTTACAAATGCATGGTACTTAGTATAGCATGGCCGCTGTCCTTACACTAAGCGAATTCAGAAAAACTCATTATTACGATTTATGATCATGTATTTCCACCAAAATAGGTTCATTATGTGAATTACACAGTTTCCTTAGGAAATCGATAACAAGCCCACAAATAATAAACGTTGCTAGAATGTGTTTCAAACAATTCTACAATGTAGAGTTGGAGCAGTCGAAACGAACCGTTGAAATGCTCTGATAAAAGCAAAGACCTTAACGTTCGCCATCTTTCTCATCTAAATTCTGAGGAACGGTAACCCCTCCACAATACCGGGCAAATAACCTAAACAAATAATAACGTTTTGTTGAAATACACATTGACCACGAAGTGAGTGCGGCACTCTGAGGCTGAAACAATATTTTACAGAAAACCCAAAACTGCAGTTTTGATCGAATGCTTGTACAATTAATTCTGTATTTTTCACACAAGTTTAAAACACTCAGTGAATTGTTATTTGAGCTATTTACATCATTTTAAACCTTATTACGCAACGTCTAGAGCAGCCGTCTTTAGGTAGCAGACTTAAGATTTGGAACTTTCATAAAAGCAAATTTGAGAATTATCGAAGATTCCATTTATTTTTTTAGATATACAGGGTGGGCCATCCATCACTTTCCACCCCGAATTTTGAGCTTTGTGATGGAAAACCGAAAAAACCCTCGGACGGGTCAAATTTTGTTGAAAGGGAGACGAATGAGGGTGTTCAAATGAGTTTAATATCACCACCCCTCTAAAGCAACTTCTAACAGCTCTCATTTTTGAATAGGGAAAAAGGGTCGAGCAGCACCTTGTTGAAAAAACGATTCAATTTCCTGCATGAGAGTATTTTTTTCACAAAGTTAATAGTGCAATATCGTTTAAATTGAAATAATTGCTGTTAGGGTAGCGGCGACAGGGTAAGTCTCGGGGTAAGTGATATCAAACTCATTTCAACACACTAACATATCCTCCTGTAAATAAAATTTTACTTGTTCGAGTGTTTTTCCATTTCAGAAACAAATTCGGCGTGAGAAAGTTATTGAAGGAAATTGAATTGCCTTTTCAACAAGATGCTGCTCGGCCCCTTCCCCCTATTAACAAATAAGAGCTGTAAGATGTTACGGCTAGGCTAGAGGGGTAGTGATATCAAACTTATTTGAACACCCCTATTTCTCCCACTTCCAACAAAACTAGTGTTTTTTCGTATTCCATCTCAAAGCTCAAAATTCGGGGTGGAAAGTTGTTATTGATGGAATACTGAGTCAATCAGTATATAAATAGAGAGATGAAAAAAAATACACTCATGCAGGAAATTGAATTGCTTTTCCAACATGGTTTTTAAAAATGAGCGCTGTTAGGGGTTGCGGCTAGAGGCGTAGTGATATCAAACTCATTTGAACACCCTTATTTGTCTCCCTCTCAACAAAATTTGATATGTCCGAACGTTTTTTCGTTATTTCATCCCAAAGCTCAAAATTCGGGGTGGAAAGTTATGCATGGAGAACCCTGTATGTTCTTGCACATTAACAAAATGATATTCCAGAGACTACGGTTTATCGGAAGCTAACAAATACATCAGAACATCAGTAATTAATTTTGAATCAAACCACGATTTCAGCACCGAATTTGGAGTGACTGAAATTCTATATAATAGAGAAACGAAAGTTTGCTCTAATTAGGAAGATAAACTTGAAAAGATCGATAATATCTCTGAAATTATTGAGATGAAAGATTATATGTATTTGACTTTATCACTAAGGATTGACTTAGTCAGATATCGACGTGGAAGATCTGGTACTGATGGACCACTTTGACATACCTTTCATTCACTAAATAATCTAACTTTTAAGCAAATTAAAATATAAGTATGATTTCACACTACGGAAAATATGGGTGAAAATAATTCTTTCAAATCTTTATGGGTATATCATGAACTCTATTGTAGTTCAACTACTTTTCTAGATACTGGCTTTGATCAAGGAGGTAATGTAGTCATCGGCGTTCTCGAGCATAAGAAATTTTCGAAGGGCATTCAGAGGACTTAATGGCAATGATACTCTGAGTGAATATGATGATGGCCCTTATTCTTGAGGGCTGTAAATATTTGCTCCAAACAAGGGTGGTTATCCTATAGCCGCCGTCATCAAGACAATTCGTTCTTAGATTTCAGACGTGTCCATTTTTCATTTTGAAATTCTATAGTAATTCAATCGTCTATTGTTTTCTCACCAGCTCTTGAAAAAATCAGAAAAGATCGAACTCATTATATTATGCAAAAAGACAAATCGATATACAGGCGTACACATTTTTATGCAAGAAGAACAATGTTCTTCTTCACCCTGATGAATGTTTCAAGGTTCTTTATGATGTGAAATGTGTTCAGTAATTTACTTCAGGAAACAATGAAATAACATGTCAGATATTATAGAGTATCATGAGAATTGAAATAAATTATAAATGAATCATCCAACTGGCTCTAACTCAATGCTGTGAAAGAAAGAAGAATAGGAAAATGAATACAATACCCAAAAACTTCACATTAAATACCGTTAAATGGTATTAGATGTTCCTAAAGCCACGATAGGAGCCGGCGCTAGAGTATACGGGTCAAAAACCGAGTGTGCGCTATCGTTAAGCTCCTATTCAAGTGTTTTTCAGGCAGAAGTAGCAATCGAAATATTAATAGAGACCTCGAAACTTGGAAATAAACTATCAAGTATGCCATAGTGATTCATTCTGATAGTAAAGTTGCTAAGAAAGCACTCCTATGGGATTGCTGAAAAAGCTCAATGAAGAAGCGAAAACACTGAGCTATCTTTAGTGTGGGTTCCTGGTCACTCAGGAATTATAGGAAATGAAGAGGCTAATACACTAGCCAGAAAGGGAGCACTCACTGCCCTAGAACCATTAAGAGGTATCGGCTGATGCATCTATGAGAAAGTGTTTTTGGTGAAGAAAGAAACTGAAAGAGAATCACTCTGAAAAAGTCTTCCGGGAATTAATCAATCCTTATGCCCGATTGCACCGTTCGTCTAAGCAACGTTTAAGCCCTTAAGTGACGTTTATTCCATAGATGAAACGTCATTTCAGGGCTTAAACGTTGCTTAGACGAACGCTGCAATCGGGCATTATAGTTCCTTCGGAACTTTAAAAAGTCCAAAAAGTATTTGGATCTCAATAAAACTAAATTACGCCTCCTCACTGGTTTTCTAACAAGACAGTGTGCCAAGAACCAGGGGTATAATATCGTTAGGCTCCTATTCGGGTGTTGTTCAGTCAGAAATAATCGTACTTTTGATCGACAGATACCTAGATAGAAATTCGAAAGAAACTATCAATGGTGTGACATAGTGATCCATTCTGACAGCCAATCAGTTATGAAAGCAGTGAACTCTCATGCCATCGACCTAGAGCTCATATGGGGTTGAAGAAAACTCAAATAAAGAGGTAAGAACAATAATCATTGTTTAGTCTGGGTTTTGGTCACTTAGGAATCAAGGAAATGAAGAGGCTCTCGCACTTTCCGGCAATGGTGCACAAACGCCACTTCTTGGCCCTAAACCCCTGTGTGGTAGAGGCAAAGATTTGGAGAAGAAATAAACTGAAAGAGAAATACATTAGAGGAATTTTCCCGGAATGGATCTTTCCCAAAAGTCTGCAAGACCAAAAAAGTATTTGGATCTCAGTAAAATAAGTTTAGCCTTCCCGTTGGATTTCTAACAAGACATTGTCGCCTAAGGAAGCATATGATGAGAATTAGCTCAACAGAAGATTTTTTTTAAAGAGAAAGAAACTCCTGTTCACTTAGTTACAGAATTTACTATTGAGATTATAAAACTTTACACCAAAATCCCTATGAAGAGACTTCGGCTTCAAAGGGTAAGTGAATCAGTTGCAGATCGACAAAAAAGGAGATCATCCTAAAAATTCAGTGTAACAATAACCTTTCACGTCAAACCTAACGAAAAACCGAGCAGCGGATAATAAGATATCGCTGAAATGCACATTGACCTGACTTCAACAGGAAACTGACTTTCGATCTCCGAAGAGATTTATATGGCGTATTCTAGATGGGAACCGTAATCGATGGATCTCAACCTTTGTCCGCTGTCCTAACAACATACAGATTGGGAAGAACGAAGCGATAAGATGATGCTATGGGAGAATGAAGAATGAGAAAAAGAATTACAACCCAAAACTTCAAAGGAAATACTGTCATGTGGTACACAGATGTTTTTCAAACCAGGATAGGTCAAGAACCAAGTGTATACATGGTTGGGCTCCAATTCGAGTGGTCTCAGGCAGAAATTATTGCAATACATAGATAGAAACCTCGAAAGAAATTATCAAGGGTATGACATATAGTGATCCATTATGATAGTCAAGCAGCTATAAAAGCAAGGTTCTCCCCTGGCATTGACCTAAAGCTTATACGGGGTTGCAGAAGAAATGTCAATAAAGCAGGTTAGAACAATAATCTCTCTTTAGTCTGGGTTTCTGGTCACTTAGAATCAAAGGACATAAAGAGGCTAACGCACTTCCCAGAATGGGAGCAGAAACGCCACTTATTGCCCCTAAACCCTTCTTTATTAGGGGCAAATGCACCTACAAGAAAGAGGTCTTGGAGAATGACTGACTGAAAGAGAAACATTCACGATTGAGATTACAGAACTTTACACGAAAATCCCTATGAAGGGACTTCGGACTTCAAGGGTTTAAAATCAGTTGCAGATAGACAAAAGAAGAGATCACCTTGAAAATTCTGTGGAAGGATAGCCTTTGACGCTAAACCCAACGAAAAACCGAGCAGCGGATAATAACATATCGCTGAAATGCACATTGACCTGACTTCAACAGGAGACTGATTTTCAATCTACGAAGAGATTTATATGGCGTATTCTAGATTGGAACCGTAATCGATGGATCTCAACCGTTGTCCGCTGTCCTAACAACATGCAGATTGGGAAGAACGCAGCGATAAGATTGATGGTCACGTATTTCTAACAATACGGGGTCAGTGAGTGGATTCCACGGTTTCCTAAAGGGATTGATGGCATGCCTCCAAAAAACCAGCCTTGCGGTCTGCGTGCCTCAATTCCGTACGGAAAAATACATGAGTGGCCGTACATGAAAACATCTTTTGTCGTTTTGAATGGGTCAAAACATCTTAGAAAGATTTAAGGTTCGTGTTTTTACTTGGCTTCATGGCTTCTATATGCCTGTATGGATAAACTAGATAGGATTTATATTTCTATAATATTCTGAATTTTTCTGAGGATACTTCTAGACTTTTTCAATACAATTCACATATCTTCTTTTGTACTTCCTTGGCGAATTTTATAATATTGATAATCTTGCTTCCCATACGAATCTTTCAAGAAGGGATTTTTTGCACTCGGAGGAATCTATCAGATGCTAGTTGATAAAACAATTGTGAAAAATTCATGGGCATTACCTACATGGAAATAAAAATTGAAGATTTTTTGGAAAAAGTCTAATAAAATACCACAGGAAAATAAAAATTATATTCATTTTACGTCTCTGCCTTCACTCTTCGACGCGTTTGAAATTCTCAGAAAGAACATCACCTATTCCATTCCCAAAATCCAAATGACTTCATTCAATAATATAACATAGAACTCATCGTAAATTCAGTCACTAGAGGAAAACTTTCCGTAATGGAATATTTGAATTTTTTGTCCCTACCACTAAAATGCGATATCGAGCAAACAATTCAATTATTATGAATGACTCACGAGGTACTTTCTATACCCCACAATTATCCATGAATAATGATCATGATTTGGAAGATATGACTTGAAAAAAGTATGGAAAATTATCAATATGTTGTGAATATATGAAATTTTTTGTTCTCATTTTCTATATAAATAGAAAATCAGAATAGAGATTATTATAATTAACATATTATGAAACGTATTGTGAATGTAAGTAATGCGAAAGAAAGATAAGAATTTCATAATTTTCATGGTAGGAGTGAAGTTTGGAAATCCCCCAAGTTCATCCAAAGAGAACATAGGTACAATAAATAATACAGGAGTATTGTTCGAAAATCATTCAATCAAGTAATCGATTGTTATATCAATTGAAATTCCTTTTTTAGAAAACAGAAGAATTATCAGTATGTTGCCTCCCATTTTGAAGATATGAAACATTTAATATAACAGAAACTTGGTGGAGAGTTTTTACATTAACGAATGACTTCACCTGATTGAATACATAATTTCCAAAAAAACTACGTCCAATTTATTGAGGTACAATGCATTTTTCGAAATATTAAATTTTTATGACGATTACACATTTTCAGGTAAATTCATGCAAAAGTGGTGAAAGCTCTACTTATAATGAATGAGGAAATTGAAAATTAATGAATATTATAGAAAATAATTGACAGTTGTAAAGATTACACAGAAACATATTCCACAGATAACACGAATTGATTGGATTGCACAATTCAGAATATCAAATATACACCGAATGACATAAAAGTATACCTGCTATGAATTTGATTGAAAAAATGGTAATAAAGGGATAAATGCGCTTAATCCTACAATTCCCAATTACAGTGGAACTTCCCTATAACGAAATCACTAAAACCTCAAAAAAAAATCGTTATTCAGAAATTTCGCTAAGCAGAAGTTTTTTTTATAGTGTCAAGTATCGAAACAAGCAATTGCATTTTTTATTGTGAATTCATATACATACTCCAAAAGGTGTGTGTGTGTGTGTGTGTGTGTGTGTGTGAGTGCATTTCTAATAGCTTATAGGCATTTTATGTAGGTACGTATACAATACATAGCTATTCACGATTTTTTGGCAAATAATTCGTAATTTTTGTCTAGGTGGTACAATTGAAAATCATTTTATTCTCATAAAAAAACTTCACATTTTCTCAAAGATTCAAAAATATTTTCCGGAACCCCTTCAATGGAACGGAAAGCGAGACGACACGTTTTGAAGGCTTGAAGTACCAATTCGCGATTTGGTTTCTCGGCGGTTGCCTCTCCAGATCAACGCTGTCGGTATCATCACTGCTATCGTAGTGATCTCGAACACCGCATTTGACACTGTTTAACATGTCCTTTGCAGTTGAAAGTTCATTTATTTCAATATCAACATCGAGATTAACGAAATCATTTAAGGTAACCGTCATTTCATCAACATCAACATTTCCAGCTGAATCCAACGTTTCGGCCCAATACCCATTCAAAGAGTGAGGTTCTTGTTCTTGGAATATTTCGTTATAGAGAGAATTAACGTCATTTTAGAGGGTGTTTTCAACATGGGATATGGATTCATATCCAAATTATATATCTATATCCAGATTATACAGAGAAATTCATACAGACGTTCGCTATGGGGAAGTTCTACTGTATATTCATTGGTATTTCAAGGTATTCCTCACATGACCTTTTGTTGAATTAGATATATCATAAATATATGTGATACCTACACATAATTCCACATTTAGTATTCACCCATTTCTAACCATCAAATGACCTTTTTCGTCAACCGTTTGGGATGTATGCACTTCCCAGAACATTTTTTCTCTGAGCAATTAGTAGGTATTTTTTCGGCCTAGTCCGGGAAGTACCTAACTGCATATTCTTGATCACAATTCAGAATGAAAAATGAAAGCAATAGCGATAGTGTCAATCTACACGTTTGCCGAAAAAATACTGTACGCAACACGTCCGAAAATATTTTTGTATTCGGACTCATAAATAGGCTTGAAGGACTCGCCTACGGCTTGTCGATTCATACGGAATTATCCTATTTTCCGGACTTGTTTAGTCAATTATTATTACCTGTGGCAAATCCGAAAAATATTATTCTATTGAAGATTCATCCTGTCTAGTAAACTCTCAAATCACAACAATATGACTTCGTTAACTTGTACGGAATTCCATTACATGCATTATGGTATCCGATTTCAAAGCAAGCACCGAAGCAGATAATATTCCGAATGCAATATGATGGAATTGTCATCCGCGTAAGCCGATTAGGAGTGTATTTTCATGCGAAGCATCTGGAGATGCGAACACAAACCGGTAAATCGATTAAAAATACGTCATGTATTCCCATTTGGGTTATTAGGTGAACGATGAACGCACATATCTTAATCTCTGATATCCATTTGCATTATTTCAATAATTCATATGACTTCAATTCCTTATTAGAAGATGTTTCCATTTGAAATGAAACTGCCTATCTCAGATTAGACACTATAGATTGTAGCGTTGAGATTGCTCCTGATTGATGGGTTGCCCATTTATATTTTTCATGTTCGATTTTCCACCTTATCGATTCACACATGCGATGATTGTTTTTATTCTGTTTCCGAGATCTCGACTTATCACTTGTGCTAGGTTAAGAAGTTGTTTATGAAATTTTCTGTGAAAACTCCAATTTGAATTGGGATAAGGATAACTTCTTTTTCACTAATTATATATTGATGCGTTTGTTTTTGGTGGATTCAATATACAGGGTGAATCCTGTTGAACTGTACATACTTCACACAGAGATAGAGGACACTTTGCTGGTTTCAAAAAGACCCCACATGAAAGGTCTCAAACGATTCGTATGAATTATACAGGGTGATTTCCAGTTTTGGGTCATATTTTCAAAATGCTCTATTGGACGAACGAATAATCACAAATTCATCAAATTTGGTACGTAGGAGGACTGTATCAATCTCCATACAGCTGAGTTAACAGATTATCAGTTTCCAGGACCGGACTCTATTTTTCTGATATTATCGGAATTTATGGAAAAAAACACCCTGTAGATGAAAAGTCAATAAACCTGTCATGACAGTTCAAACTACACTAAAAACTCTACAATGAAGAGTAATAAAATCACGTGGCACACCTACAAATTTAGAGAAAAAAAATATTGAATATGCGTACTCGGAGATAAATTTTTTGGACGGGCCTAATTCACATGGAAAACCATACCCAAATATATCAAAATTTAAAGACAGGAGAATATTATCAGTTTAAATCCTCTCGATGTTCAAATATCCCAATATTCAGGTAATTTTCGTCCGTTTTCAGGACCGGACTTTATTTTTCTGATATTATCGGAATTTATAAAGAAAATCACCCTGTAGATAAAAAAGTCAATGAACCTGTCATGGCAGTTCAAACTACACTAAATACTCTTCAATAAAGAGTAATAAAATCACGTGGCACACCTACAGATTCAGAGAAAAAAAAATTGAATATGAGTACTCGGAGATAATTTTTTTTGTACGGCCTAATTAAAAAAAAACATACCCAAATGTATCAAAAGTTGAATATAAATGGTTAAGATCTTCTACACATTTAAGTATTCCAATATTCAGGGACGGACTCCCATTTTAGATTGGGTTTTTCAATAGATGATAGGTCGAAAGATTCGCAGTGAATATGGAACACCCCAAGAAACTGTTACGGGAGACCGAACAACACAACCTACAATCCAGGGATTATGGAATACTTTCATGGGGAGTGGATATAACCTGATAATATCCGACTTTTCATGCATTTCGGTATAGTTCTACTAAACTTCAGCCGCCCAAAAAAATTATCTCTGAGTACGATTATTAAATTTTTTTGTTAAATCTATTTGTGTGTCTCGCGATTTCATGAAAGTTTCTTGTAGGTTATTTAATGTTGTTCGGTCTCCCGTAACAGTTTTTTGGGGTGTTCCAAATTCAGGCGAATCATTTCGACCTATCATCTATTGAAAAACTCAATCTGAAATGAGAGTCCCTGTATATTGGAATACTTGAATGCGTAGAAGATCTTAACGATTTATATTCAACTTTTGATACATTTAGGTATGTTTTTTTGTGAATTAGGCCGTACAAAAAAATTATCTCTGAGTACCCATATTCAATTTTTTTTTCTCTGAATCTGTACGTGTGCCACGTGATTTTATTACTCTTTACTGAAGAGAATTTAGTGTAGTTTGAACTGCCTTTACAGGTTTATTTACTTTTTCATCTACATGGTGATTTTCTTTATAAATTCCGATAATATCAGAAAAATAGAGTCCGGTCCTGAAAACTGACGAAAATTACCTGAATATTGGAATATTTGAATATCGAGAGGATTTAAACTAATAATATTTTCCTGTCTTCAACTTTTGATACATTTGGGTATGGTTTTCCATGTGAATTAGGCCCGTCCAAAAAATTTATCTCCGAGTACGCATATTCAATATTTTTTCTCTCTAAATTTGTAGGTGTGCCACGTGATTTTATTACTCTTCATTGTAGAGTTTTTAGTGTAGTTTGAACTGTCATTACAGGTTTATTGACTTTTTCATCTACAGGGTGTTTTTTTCATAAATTCCGATAATATCAGAAAAATAGAGTCCGGTCCTGGAAACTGAAAATCTGTTAACTCAGCTGTATGGAGATTGATACAGTCCTCCTACGTACCAAATTTGATGAATTTGTGATTATTCGTTCGTCCAATAGAGCATTTTGAAAATGTGACCCAAAACTGGAAATCACCCTGTATAATTCAAACGAATCGTTTGAGACCTCTCATGTGGGGTCTTTTTGAAACCAGCAAAGTGTCCTCTATCTCTGTGTGAAGTATGTACAGTTCAACAGGATTCACCCTGTATATGCCCGTCTGGGGATTAATTAGCACCTGAGTGGAGAGATTTTTTTTGAAAGGCCGTTCAACATCTGAGTAAGTCGTCGACGATATTGTTTTCCTCCTCTGAATTGAATTTCAAATTTTCAACAGTTGTATTCTGTTTATTTTTAGGGCCTTTTTTTTAACGAGTCAAATCATGATTGTTGTGATCCTGTCTACGGTTTCTTCAGACGCCGAACAGCGGTACGTTTAACTGCGAGGAGGTTATGTTTGGTGCCTTTTTGAACGTGAGAATCTGAAATTTTACCAAAACAGCGGAGATTTTTTTTCTGGTATGGAGAAGAATTTTGGTTTTTACAACATCGAAGACTGGTAGATCATTTTTTTGTCATCGAGAGTCCATTTTGGAATTTGGCTGCTGTCAACGGATTTGTTCCTGCGCGAAAAACTCTCTCAATTTTATTATCATTCATTTCAAGAAATTCTGATAAAAATTATGGATTTCAAAATTTCAAATCATATTTACAACAGAAGAAAATTTGACTTCGTCACCAAATAATAACTTCTTTAACAGTTTTTTTTTTGATTTGAAATTCTCTTTCTGAGAATTGACATTGTAAATTGTATATGGAAGTTGCTAGAAACTTTTGATGTCTTGATGTCGTATTTCATTTAATTATGTAATATAGTGTGAAACTCTAGGCTTGATCAAGCATAGTGGGGGAAAATATAATAATTGCTGTCAGGTACATTTTGAGAATTAGGTAATGTGAGAATTATTATTGTCAATAGAGAACTTTAAATTTCCATATACATTTTTTATTTGTTAAGAATTTGATAGGGATTTACGTATTTACCCAAAACAAAATTAATTCAATAACAACAATATTTTTGTTATTTTAATTAAAATAGGAGTGCCAGGATACAAATACGTTGGCGCCCTTTTTAAGATCCTTGAACCCACGCCGTCTACACTGAGCGAACCGAGGTGTATTCCTGGTATTCCTTTTATATATTTCTTATTTTTTTTTGTTCCTGGTAGGGATTTTATTTTTATTTGATAGGTAAGTGGAGGCGCTATAAGATCCAGAAATATATTACACCAATTATATATGTTATGTTGAGGAGAATTTTAATTTGATACAGATATGTCTCTGGTGTTGTGTATAACCAAAACTAGGAAATATAACTTGTCTCATTCAGCTACAAAAAATATCAGACTTTTTCGGAGAAGATCGAGATTGTCAACAGATGACAATGAATAATTTGGTCAAAGTACCCACTTCTTGACAAACATTTCGAACCAAAAGCTGACATTTCGGTGTTTTCATTTATTTATCTGGATCGATCAATTCGAAGATTTATTACTATCTTTACATTGGTGTTCGTAAATTTTTTAATTATTCAAAGAATACTTTAGATAAGAGATTCAAAGCGAAATTTGAAGGGGATCCACTTCAATACCATAACCTCACAGTTGTTGGAACCATATTTAACAACTCATACTTCAAAAACAGATTTTGACAAATTCAGAGCACTTGTTTGATTATATATTTAAATACAATATATCAGTATATCAACGAATGAATAATTTTGTCGTGGTTGGAATTTTGCAGGTGTACACCATTTTTTACCTAAAAGATCACTTTCAAAAGGGCAGCTTAAGTTCTCTAATGAGTTGTGGCATGCTATCTAGTGGCTGAGTTTTGCTTGTTCGACCCCCAGCCTTTGCAGCATTAATTATTATTCGACAGGAAATTTCTTCCTCTTCTATGTTGAGATAAGATTTTAGACATATTTTCGGAAGTTTTGAGATATTTCACTTATCACCATCATTCAGTGCTGAAAGCATTCTCTGTTCGGATATGTAGTTTTTCATGATATATTATTCCTTTGAAGTATCCGTTTTTTCACCTTCGGGGGCTGAATCAAATTCTGACATCTCAAATCAAACACACAAAAGTTGCCAGAGGTTTAAGCATATTACAACGGCGGAATTTAATTTATGGATAGCATGTTTCAAAAGGAATCAAAGAGGTAAAAAAAATTTCAAATAATTTCAACTACATAAGAACCGGCAGTTGGCATCCTTGTTATTTTTGGAGTAGCATTATATTTCAGAATCATAAGTTGACAACCTCTGAAAACCGAATGTATAACGAATTCAACCCAAACCCAATACGAAAAGCTCACTATAGCAATTCCTACTTTAAGATTATAATCTCATCCATGATAAAATATAATCCATACCTCAGCACAACAACTTTTTCTTGTCGTATTTATTAAGGGAACTGCTTGAAAACAATATGCACCGGTTGTACAACTGTCAACTATTGGAGACCTGTCAGCTATTTTGTGTTTTACCTTATGTCAGAAACTGTTCGACACATATCGCTGAAATGTGTATTGCAATTTTGGTGCATTGATTAAATAAGGTGTACAAAAATTGCTCCAATTTGCTCACAAGGAAAACTATTTAGATTTTTTTTTCGTGAACTCGTATGGTTTTTCACACTTGTAGGAATTCCGTGCTCGTAATACAATATACTATTTAATTTCAGTAGAAAAAATATTTCAAATCGGCCAAATTTTATATTCAGGTGACATTTCAATTCCAAGTCAAGTCTCTGCGGTAATATTTCCATTAATATGGTTGACAATAACCAAATCAATTTCCATTCCAACAAAGTTAAACAAGTCAGTAACTTTTGCACACTTTCACATATGGGGAACAACGACTTGAATTATCGTTGTCATATATGATTGAGCGCTCAAAGTTTCGGGAAGTCAGGCATTCTTCAAATATTCAATATGCAAAGTCATACAAAAACAATAACATACTTGATGTTTAAACTAAGGAATCTATACTCATTTCAGTATGTTATAAAGAATATCAGAATATCCAATGGGACATCCTGTATATACGATGTGGTATTCTATTCTTCCTGAAATATCACTCATGCGTTAGTTTCATAACTGTAGTTGCTCTGATATTCGATTCAATAATGAGAAAACTGGCGTAATTCAGAGAGCACTCCAAATACAGATGAGATTCACATCGCCAGGAGCTTCCTTCACAAAAACACGTCTTCCGTTGCACTTGATACCGACATTACCAAAAGTTCTCAAGACTCACGAAAATCCATTCTAAATTATATACGAGCGTCATCCATATTCATTAATTTCAGGTGAAAAAATAACAACAAAGAAGGTAATATACATAATTTTCGGAGTGGGACGAAATGCCTGTATTAAGGCTTCTAGAACGAAAAATTACAAGCATCTCATCTTGATTGTTAGATGACCTACAGATTATTTTCTCGAAACGCCCAGAGCCATCGACCTGGCTCGGCGCTCGTCTTCATTTGAAAACATTGAATATCATTTTCTGCTATGCCGTTGGATGCCTAGATTCCTCGGAATGGACTTGGCTACATCTTGATTCGCCATAAATTATCGGAGTTATTTATAAACCAACTGCAGGAAGATGCAAATGGACCATGGAGTAACTATTTCATTCTGGTTTCTTTCAAACATTCTCTTCATTAACCTAAATCATTATGCATGACTTATTTTTCGCTATGGAATAAGACCAACATTTATTTCGTTGTAAGTACAATGTTCGGTTTTCTGATCTACTAGACCGGATACAACTTCATACAAATAGAAGGTGTGGTCTTCAATTCGCAAATAAAGGAAAATGAATCTATAATTATTGTTCTTCGAACATGTTCATCATATATCGATTGAAATATAATCTGATAGGGATTCTGCATTTCTAAAAAAACTTTTTAGTTTTCACTTCCAGTCTCTGAACCAAAAATAATTAATTAATTTTTCTAACAGTAAAACTAAAAAAGGGAATAAATGAAAAAGATAATGTGACGTTTCGGTGTCTATATCAGACACCTTCTTAAAAAAAGATGTCAACACATAGAAATGTTGATTTATTTAATTTTTAAATTCCTGATGTCATTTCTTTCTTCAATAAATCAATCCAAATATGATCTATTCCAACCGAACAATTGGCCAAATTATCTACTTAATCTAACAAATAACTGTGGATTCCTTAATTTTCCTTCTATAATTATCGGGTTCCGTTATTAGGATATTTGTGTTGTTCCAGTTCATCATATGATCTCCGCTATACATATATACAGGGTCTTTATAAATGATTGTAACAGCGCAGTTGGCTTGGATTACTTTGCCGCTACAGAATACCAATCTCTATCCAATCAGAGCATAGCATGATCACATAATTCTGTGGTTTGCATAGGAAGCGGCAAAATGAAAATAATCCAAAGCCAACTACGCTGTTACAATCATATATAGACCCTGTACATAATCAGCGATTTGTGATCTTGTAATGTCTCTATTTTTGATGATCTTATGTTCCCGTTTTCTTATCTAAAGGTCACAATTTTTTTTTTTTGTGTCTCATTCATTGGTTTCGTTCTGGTTTTAAAAACAGTTCTTATGATGAATTTGGAACCAATTCTTCTTATTTTTTCTGAAAGGCTAGGAAGGAATATAAGGAATGACGTTCAACAAATTCGGTTGTTCTTGACGGTTTTCTGTTTGTAGCTGATCATCATTAAAATTTTGATCAAATATTTTTCGTTCTAAATTTGAAATTATTGTTCTTTCTAATTGATAATGGCAATGAAACTTTTTCATGTCTGATTCAAATATTATTTATTGAACGCTACATACAGGTTTTTCCTTTTAAGTTGGCCTATTAGACATTTTGGGAACTAGTGGATATTTCGTCCTGAAATTTTAGGTGGAGCCTTGAGGGTGAAGGAACTCTTCGCCTAAAATATTTTCAAGTCGACAGTGTTTGAGTGTTGCCACGTCTATCTCAAACACATAAACATTTTCTTATTTCAAATGGAACAACATATATTATCTTTTATGTGTCGATTCAATACCAAACTCTCAGTATAACATACTGAAAAAAATTTTTCTAACATGCACTGTTGCCAAGTTATGCACAAATTCTTGAAAATTTTGACATCTGCATTGCCAGTTTATTTTCTTTGCGAACGGAACCAAACTCAGCAGTCTCATAGTAAAGAAATCATGCATTCATGTGGTGTATTCAATATTTGATACACCGTAAGGTTTTTCGAAGATATTGTTCCGAAAATGTGGAACTCAAAATTGAAATATCTCGAGATTTTCAAATGGCAACCCCACATTTATTCTACAGCATTCCATTCTAAATAAAAAATGAATGGCAGTCTCCTCTTACACTAATTATTTATTTTGGATAATTTTTGAATGAGATGAAAAATACTGAAATTCTTCAGTATTTATAGTCATGATCTATGGACATTATGCTGTGTGATTATAAGGTGGATAATCGAAATGAATTCTATGGTTGAGAATATGAACATTGGGTCAGGATTACAAAAAGCCAAAACAGTTTTCAGAATTTCTTTCCAGTCGTTCTTGCTAAATGTGGATAACGATTGTTGAAGGTCCTACAGGTCCCTTCAATGATATTTGGCATTCCCCGTGAATTGTGAAACAACCTGAATCGTGTTTGAATAATATGGAAAAACTTTTTTTTTGACATCCATGATACTCGAACACTTTTTATGATTTCAACCATAAAATCTACTTCAATAATTTACCTCATAATCATAGAGCCATTTCATCGTAAACACGACCATAGATCATGACTATAAATACTGAAGAATTTCAGTATTTTTCATCTCATTCGAAAACTATCCAAAATAAATAATTAGTGTGAGAAGAGACTGCCATTCATTTTTTATTTCGAATCGAATGCTGTAAAATAAATATGGGGTTGCCATTTGAAAATCTCGAAATATTTCAATTTTAAGTTCCACATTTTCGGAGGAATATCTTCGGAAAACCATACGGTGTATCCAAATACTGAATGTACCAGATGAATGCACGATCTCTCTAATATGAGACTGCTGAGTTTGGTTCCGTTCGCATAGAAAAAATCGAGATATTGCATTTCCAAACTGGCAATGCAGATGTCAAAATTTTCAAGAATTTGTGCATAACTTGGCAACAGTGCATGGTAGAGAAACCTTTTTTAATATGTCAAACTGAGAATTTGGTATTGAAAAAATACGTAAATGAAAATATAGGTAGGTCCTTTTGAAATAAGAAAGTAGATATGCGTTTGAGATAGACGTGGCAACACTGTCGACTTAAAAATATTTTAGGCGAAGAGTTTCTTCACCCTCAAGGATCCACTTAAAATTATGGAACGAAATATTCACTAGTTCTCCAGAAACGTCTAATAGGCCAACTTAAAAGGAAAACCCTGTATCTTTCGACCCTTTCCATAATAGGGTCATTTTTTAGGCATCTACAGAAAAAAAATAGGAAAAAAGTCATAAAATAAACAAAGATAACAAAAAAAACATGGCTGAACTGAGAAAGATTTTGTTCTGTTTTGTTTTCAAGAGTAGAATCACTTTGTATATCGAATATTCGAATTTCAATGAAATAAAAACAATTACGAATGAAATGCCGTCAAGATATTTTTTTTGATACTTATACATGCTGGATGATCAATTCACGAGTTTTGAAAATTCGCCTATTCGAGCTGATATCTCCAACTTATATCAATTTTTTTTCAGCTCAATTTCGATAATTACAGTCTATATTTTAAAACAAAACAAATTGACTTTCGTTTAGGGTGGAGTAATTTTTCACTCCTTCGTCAATTCCTTGCTACACGTTAAAAATTGGAAAAGGAAAAAATTCCTGAAATCAGTTGATTCTCGAACTTGGCTTATCTGTATTGAGTAGAACTAGGAATGATAATTTTTCACGAAACGTTTTTTCATTTGGGATGAATGCTGAACGAGGTCAGCCATGTTTGATAAATGTAGTACTTGAAAAGTAATCATTTCATTTGCCAACAACCCCTTATTCAGAAAGCGTATCAATCTATACTCGACTGTGATTCTGTTTGAAATCAAATGTTTGAAAATTATAGCTTTGATTTAGAGAATGGAAAGACTTCACAAATGATATGCCATACAAACCAAAGGTTTAATAGAGAAATTACACTTTCCCTATTCAAAATTTTTATACTGTCAATAGTGCCATCAGCAGGAGACATGAAAAATTTGGGGCCAAAGTTTGTCCTCAAAAAACAACTCGACATGTCTGACCTTTTCGTCATACATAAACCCATGACAAATATAGGAGTTAGTAGTATACCTAAAAATATTTCCAGTTATTGATCGATCGATTAATTATGATTTTCCTGATTATTTTCACGCTTTCTCAAGGCTTCTCACAAGAAATTAAGCAATTTGCACATGTTTATTTAGTGCAAATCTCAAATAATGAATGATATGATAGATGATCAAATGCATATCTTTTGTTTCAACATTCTGAACAGTCTGGCCTTGGGTAAACCCCGAATCATTCGGAAAACAATTGTGAATTAGCACATAGAAATTTCTATTTCCATGGAAACTAGTTTCGCCATGATAATGAGTGACCATTAAGAGTTCAAGATGGAAAATTTTCTAACTCCTCAACTTTCCAATTCTCCGTCTGACATCTAAAGAGGGCACTGAGGATGAAATTGTACTCACTAATCTTGAATTCGAGCTAATTTGGTAAAAGCGTCGGGCTTCTTAAATTAACCATCCGATATGACGCAGAAAGACTAATTAAATTTCATCAGAATAAGAAAGTTGAATTGAGCCGCTAGGAAAAATGGGGAGCAATCCGATCAATGGCACCATAAAGAAACGATCATATTCGCTGGCTGACCACAGAAGATCATTAAATCATCGAAATGAGCTAGTCGTCGTCTCAATCACGTATTTGGGTGGTTATGGCTAGTTTGAGACTCATTATTTCGCCATAAAAACCATATGAATGCAGTGTATGAAATGCTTCGTTTTTATTGTTCTAGCAATTGAATAACATTGGGGCAATGATTCATTAGGAAATTTTGTAGAAATCGGGTGATGATATGTTGGCTATAGAATGAAAGTTAGCGAATCAACATAAAATTATGCTCGAGATTACTTGATAACGTATAGATGAGTTAATATATCGGCTTATTGAATCATCGATATAACTTTTACAAAATATGAAATTTTTCGTTGAAAACATTGTCTAAACCAATAGTGCATGGTTTGATGTATCTTATCATAATCGAAAGTACTTGCTCAAACTCTCAAATATTATATGCAATAGATTAAAATGTTTTTAAAATTTATAACTTAGGACATATGCCAAAGAGAACTGCTACTTACTTACAAGGCTCGAATAAATAATTGCTATTCAGATACTCTCAGAATTTATTTTTGTGAATCTCGCTTCCATTGTAATGCTCAAATTCATAAAAAAAGAAAATAACATGAAAAACCATAGACTCATCCTGTCCCAAACAAATATTTTCCAAGCCTTCGAGTTATTTTTCTATATTTATGTGAATGTATTCAATCAATCCATTACTGATGAAAATACTTCCAAAAACAAATATAATTGGGGAATATACAGGATCCTTGATGAAATTCATATCTTTTGAACCAGTGACTTGAAGAAAGCTGAAAAACTTGAATTGATTTTGAATTTAATAGTTATTTTTGTATCTAGTGCGCGGAATACTACTTTGGTGATCGAGAACTGATTTTTTTAACGAGGCGCAGCCGAGTTAAAAAAAATAGTCGAGATCACCAAAGTATTTCGCGCATGAGATGCAAACAAAATTTTTTCTACAAACGCTTAGCTTAATATGAAAAAAATATTGAACTGGTTTGAACTGTTTTTCCAAATCAAGTAATTAGGTATTATAACTATGGGCAATATATTCTATGTTGAAAGTAACACTCAATGTTAAGAAAACGTAGATTTCAAGAAATTTACCAAGTTGAAATATAAAAATCCCATATAGTTTACATGCAGTGTGCGAAGTAAGTATTTCGCACACTACTTCGCGCACGGTGTCATAGTAACAAAGGAAAATGAAAAAAAGGGTCACTTCGCATATTCTTGCCGAACCTTGTCATTTTTTGACGTTTGTAGAAAAAGTATTTTTGACAATAAAATGAAAAAATTTTCCCACTCCTTTGTAGCAACCCATCCTCCCTTTTTTTAAATGCAAACTTATGTCTTGTGTAGAATGGTTGAAAAGCTCGTGACAGATGGAATTTTACCACACTAGTTTTTTTAAAAATTTCAAAAATTTATTAGGAAATAAGACAAAACTCTTCGAAGAAATACCTTTCTTGTGATATCTTTCAGTAATTTTAACGTTTGTAGGTGCTGAAAATACCCTCTTTGTCTATGGAATTCCGAATGGTCTCTGCTGGTTTGATATTTGATTCCACTCTAATCCTACTTTTTAGATCTTCAATAATAGCTGACCAGTTTTGATAAACTTCGTCATAGCCTAGATATATAACTGTAAAACTTTCAAGAAAAAAATTTAAATGAAGGGAATATATAATTATATGATTTTATTAATCATAAAGATAGGTTCCTGAATGATAATTTACTTTTTCTGGAAACTTTTTCATGGACTCATGGTACTATTGTTGCACAAAAATAATTTTTATCAAAACAAGAATCATCCGATAAGATTCTACTGTCAGATAAAATATTTCAAGGTATTTCGAATAAAAAAAACTAAATATTCAATCGACTGTTTTAGATTTGTGACAAAAGATTAAAAAGATGACGCTTTGTGCAAACCGGCCTAAATGTTGAAAAACATTGAAATTGGGAATGTTGAAAACAAACAGAAGGCTTTTCTTTACCGAACTGCAAGGCTATGGAATACCCTACCTCAAGATGTATTCCCCCTTGGTTACAACTTACAGCAGTTTAAGACACGCACAAACCGATTTCTTCTGAATTCATCTCGGGGCGCTTGAAAGGGCGTTATAAGCTCAGTCTTTTTCCCGAGATATGCGTATATATAAAAAAAAATAAAAGTATAATTAATTACTATTCTGCCAATTTTTATTAAACTGATATTTATTTCTGGGATAAAAATCAGATGGAATGGAAATATTATATCTGAATCAATACAGCAATAATTCAATATTACCACGAATAATAACATATCTATTTCTCTGATTATCTACGAAACCTTGTTTTTTTGCACAATAGATCTTAAGGTCAAGGTGCTGCAAGGTTTACCTACCTAGCCCTATCGCCTCCCCTCTCCTCAACCATTGGTTTATTTTTGACCAGCATAGGTTCATGTTGAGATACAATTGCAAGGTCATTGAAATCTCTTATTTTTTAGTATCTCCGTTCTTCATTGGAATGGTTGAAAATAAGATTCATAGAAACTTGCCAAATCATCTTATATTCACTTCATAAAATACAAAAACTTTGATAAAATCTGAAAGATTATATCCTTTTGTAGATGAACTCTGTATAGTTATATCAAAAAACCAGAAGAAACTCGAAAGTATTCAGGAGACGATAAATAAATTTTTTCGGCAACCGTCCGGGAAGTACCCACTTTCCGGACGCTTTTTCTTTGAGAAAGAAGCCTTTCCCGGCCTAGTCCGGGAAGTACGTACTTCCCGGACTAGGCCGGGAAGAATCACGTCGTTTTGATCATAGTAAATATGAAAATCTTGGTAGGTATATTTTTGATAAATGAAGTTACCATAGCACTGAGAAAACGGCTGACAGTTCATATAAAATTAGTTGTCAAGAATTTGCATGTTTTCTGATCGCAATCCCAATCCGCATTAAAATATGGAAAGCAGCAGTGATAGTGACAATGAAAATGTGCCTTGGGAAATTTCCAATATAGCAGCCGCTGCTACAGCACAATTATTGCCTGAAAAATCAAAATCAAGGTATGAAAACGTGTATGATTCGTTCACGAAATGGATGGAGATGAAGCAATGCAAAATTATAACAGAGGATGTAATGTTGGCCTATTTGGCGCATAAATCAGAAACAGTCAAATCCTCCACTCTGTGGAGCATGTACTCTATGTTGAAAAGTACCATTTTAGTAAAGAAAAAAATGTGAACATAGCCATTTTCCCAAAAGTTCTCGCATTTCTTAAAAGGAAGAATGTTGGTTACAAAGCCAAAAAATCAGAAGTTTTCAGCAGTGAACAGATCAGCAAATTCATTAGAGAAGCGGATAATGATACATATCTAATGCTGAAGGTGATTTTAACAAAATATTACGATTGTAGGATATAAAAGTATCAACTTACTTTTCAGGTAGCAACAATTATTGGGTTAGCCGGCGCGTGCAGAAGAGAAGAACTGACAAAAATGTCGATTGATTTAATAAACGATAAGGAAGACATGTTGCTTGTGAAAATACCGGATTCCAAAACACATATTGAGAGAACTTTTGTTGTAATTGGGCAAGAAAACCTGCTGTTGTATAGACAATATTTATCTTTACGGCCATCTCATACTCCACACAACAGATTATTCGTGAATTACAAAAAGGGAAAATGTTCGATTCAGCCTGTTGGTATCCACACTTTCGGGAGTCTCGGAATGAAAATCGCAGAGTTTTTACATTTACCCAATCCTAAAATTACACAGGCCATAGCATTCGTCGAACTTCGGCGACGTTATTTGCTGACAATGGTGGAAACATCACAAATTTGAAGAGACACGGTGGCTGGAAGTCTACCAATGTGGCTGAAGGATATATAGATAATTCCCTTGAAAACAAAATTAAAATTGCCAAGACCATTCAAAAATCACCAGAAGAAAATAATCGATGCGAAACGGAAACTTTGCCATCTTGTTGTGGCTTCAACAAAAGGAATTTAAATATACCAGGCATTTCAAACAAATTGAATCCCTTCAATATCAGTAATTGCTCGAATTTTAATATAAATATTAATATAAATAAGAATTAGAATGTTTCTGTTAATATGTGATATTTTCTGTTCTGTTTAATTCAAATAAGAATTAAAATATATAAAAAAGAAATGTGTCGTCTCATTGATTTGTTATTCTAGACGGTTGCCGAAAAAATATTGTACGCAACACGCCCGAAAATGGTTTTTTTGGACTCATAGACTTCTAGGACTCGCTTGCGCTCGTCCTAGAATTTTGTCTATTCGTCCAAAAAACCCTATTTTCCGGACTTGTTACGTAAATTACTATTCTGTCCGTACTGAGTCGAAATCAAATGTTATGTTTGAACTGTATTTCAACTGTGACCAAATATTCTTCGATTTTCCTTTGAATACACAAATCCTTAAGCTTATGTTTCGTTTAGGTAGTCATTGAATGCATCAAGAGCTTTGTGATGGTAAATGAATGAGCATTTCCTAAATCATAAATTTTTTATCATGAATTGAGAGAAAAATTGGATAATGATGCACATACTGAAAGAGTTTGAAAAATCACTAATTAGTAGAAAAATTATCAAATATGTTTATGGTAAAACGCACAAAATTGGAGAAAATGTGATTCAATTCAATATCGAGTTGGGGGGAATAATAGTACCTACTGTTACTCTCGACATCAAAATACCTCGTCACATTTTTCTCCAATTTTGCATACACTACTTTTTGTAATCACAGGGATGTACAATAAATCGCAAACACCAATTCCACATTCGAAATAACCACAGCTGGAGGTGACATAACAAATTCTGCAACCATACGTTAACTAGATTCGTGGTCAAGATAACTTTAATAACCGCAATAAAAGAGCAAATTCGTAACATGTCGCCAACACGTATGTGTATTTATTAATCCGTTTTTATACAACGGGAAGGATCTGCGCTAAAATTTATGATTGGGGGACTTTATCACCGTTGTGTACGGATTTCGAGACGTAAATGCCATCCGAAGCCTAATTTATACTCGAACCTTGAAGAGAAAATGGTTGGATGAAGTCATTCGAATTCAATTTCCAGAAGGTTTATGTCTTCTTCTTTCTTCACAGTTGAAAATAAAGTATACTAATGCTCCAACTAGAACTGCGTTGAATGATAGGTTACTTGTATAATACCCGTGTCGAGCATAGACTTCTGAGCTTTACTTTCTTATTAAAAATATGTTTAAACCAGTTATTGGTTTTATATTCCTTATTTGAGATCAGTTATCAATAATTTTGATCATAAACACGTTAGTTCAAAGATTATAAATATTTGCACATCAATATAGTCCAACGATCTGTCATGATCAATTTTCCAATACTGCTGCTAGAAGCTAAGAGTAGACGAACGGATTTTCTCCATGAATTTGGAAGTGATTCAATGGGGCTTTTCTATTCGACTGATTAACTGAAGGAATCACTTCACAACTAATAAGAATGCTGCATTACTGATTTTGCATCAGTTTGGAAGTAATTCAACATTCAATAGATAAGGCCTATTATTCTATTCTTTATAGTTTCACTATTTTCGATTCAAGTATATCATTGTATGGTTGCTTATTGTCTGAATTGTGAAAATAGTAGGTCGTTAAATATCAAAACTTATTGTTCATGGTCAAACAGCAAGAAGTGGACTTGTTTACTTCTGACTTCCAAGAGCTACTTGATGAAGGCGATCAGCATGTGTTGGGTTTCATTTGGAACCAAACATCATTGCATCAATTCACACATTATTCCCCCTCTATTTAAACTATAAGGGACATTCAGAACACGACTTGTATTTTTCGTCTGGTAAATATCGGAGCAGTGACTTCAAATAGAATCATGTCATATTGACATATTGTTATATGTAGAACACGTTTGGGAACTCATCCACACATGACTTTGTCAAAGTTATCATTCTGTTTTTCAAGATTTCAAGTATTTCAGACTTTCCTTCTTTGTGTGGTATTCATATTCAATACTCAACCACTTAGAATTTTTTCTCAGGAAATTAATTCACGTTACGGGTCTACAAGATGGAAAACATTGTCGATGCTTTATCAAGTACAGTTAATGTGTCAACAGAAAGTTATTACTTCCTTCTAGAATATTTTCTCCTTTTCTCTTTCTACATTGTGAGTGTTTTCTTACTTTTCCACTTTTTTACATAAATTATACCAAATCAATCAAGGCCGTAGCCAGGGGGGGTCCGGACCCCCCCGAAATTTCTTCAGAAATGCCAGATAATCATTTCACCGAAAATTCTTCGAATAATTTTTTTCAGAAAAGGCCCCCCGAAATTTTTTTCTTGCTACGGCCTTGAAATCAATTGAATCTGTTTTCCATCTAACCAGATTCCACTTCTTTCTACTTCTTAAATCAAAGGAGGAGCCATGTCATATTTGTAAAAAATTTATAAATAGCCTTGCACTCATTATTTCAACCGACCATTACAAATCTGAAATATCAACCATAGAAATTTTTCATGTCACGTTATTGAATGAATTTAGTTGACTGTAACTCCCTTATTGAATCTTTGTATAAGTACTCTCCGAAACCATTTCAACTTAAACCAATTATGTTTATTTTTCAATTGACATTCAATCTCCAACTCAAATTCATTTTATAATTGCTGTTGGTATTTAACTATATTGCAAATCGTTATCACATGAAATTTTCGTTATCGCAGTTAGATGCCTGAATGCAATGGACATTTTCGCAATTCTGTATCGATTATTGAGGAGTCTTAATGGCCCTTAACATCTAAGCTAATGGCAATAGAGAAGCGGAGGAATACTGAAAATTTTGCGATGTTTCCTTATATTCGAGAGGACTGAAACCGCTGTAGAAAATATATAATATCGCATAGAAAATACGAGGGGGATGGCTTTTTGTTTACAGGAACTTCACTATTTCTCCTTAGAATCACACAAATCAGTGGAATATTCGAGCACCAGCTGTGTTTGCAGTAATTTTTTGTACAACATAAATAAAAATCTGATGAATATAAAACATGATGGCATGTTGATCTTGCTGCTTCTCTTAGACCAAAACTTTCGTGAATCTATCGTAAAGTAAATGTGATGATTGAAAAAATCAGTGTAAGACGCAATACTTATGCACCTTTGCGTGAACTACGATGCTTGAAGTATGCAGGGTGGTAAAGAATAGAAGCGACAGACAAACTTCAAGATGTCAGAAGCGAGTCGAAAAATATGAACAAATAATTCTCTTAACTTACCTCCTAAAATATATCACCATTTTTGAGATACAGAGTGAAATTGAAAAAAAAATCGTACACAAAACAGCTTTAGGGAGCATTTTTCCTTCATAATGATTAATAAGATATGTTTTATGCGGATTTTTTTCTAAAGTCCGAATAAGTGGAGGTTGGTGAAGGTTTTGAGGAGTTAGTGGGTGATTTTCCCCGCAACTTTTACGCTAATCAGAAGAGTACGATTTTTGAGATGCCCATTTGAACTCCCAATGTTTTGCACACATAAAAGGTACTCCGGGTCATACTTTCTAAAGTTGACAGTTTTAGGGAAAATTGACTCTAATGTTGAAAAACATGGTCCAATTCTTTGAGATATTATTTTCTTCTCTACCAACAGTCAAAAAATTGGCCATATTTTTTAACATGAAAGTTGATTTTTTTAAAGCGGTCGACTTTATAGGGTATGACCAGGAGTACCTGTTTTGTATGTAAAACATTGTTCAAATGGGCGTCACATAAACTGTACATTTTTTACGATCGTTGAAGTTTAGGGGGGAGGAAACACCTACTTACCCTACGTCATCTTCACCAACCTTCACCAATTGAGCCTTGAGAAAAAAACTCCGCGAAAAACTAGGCTTATTATGATTGGAAATGCTCATCTGTATAATTAAAGGTTCCAGAGATATTCTCAAAATATTTTTTTATTTCAATACACTGTAACTTGAAAATAGCGCATTTCAAGGGAAATTTAATACAATCTTTTGTTTATATTTTTGGAGGAGCTATAACGTCCTGAAGTTTCTCGCGCTTATTTACTTATATCCTTCATCACCTATGAGTATGTTAAATTCATCATATGTCATATATTATGTATTCAATCTGAAGAAGCGTGTTAAAACACTATTTAAGTACATATTAGTTATCACTAAAAAACACCTTTAATTGAATTTCTATGACTGAACATTTTTTTTCACAGCGAATGAGTGCTATACTGCAACCCATAGGCAATTTAAAGGCATAAATATAAAACAATAATAATAAAAATACCTAGTAAATATAATGAACTTATTTATTCATTGCTCTCCGATGCATAAATATATGACACTATCTAGATGCATCCCTAACGAGTCTAATGTATTAACATATTCAAATTTGGCAAAAGATTTTGGAAAAAATTGAAGAAAGACATGAAATCAGAAGCTCGTCGGAGCTTGTTTATATTGGGAAAACACAGGGGCGTATCCAGAGAGCGAGTCTGGGGGGGGGGGTGTAGTGGAAGGTAAGTTTTAGCGAGTGACCTGACTGATCTTGAGTGAAAAGCGGGGGGGGGGATTAATTGATCGAATCTCCTTCACGGATAGGTATTGAAAATTTCCTTCTGTTTAATTACCCCCAGTACCCCCCCCCCGTAAATATGCCCATGGGAAAACAATAATTCAAATTTGAAAATACCACCATAAAAATTCTTTGCTGTCAAAATAATAGACCTATTTCAATTATCTCAGAAGAGGAATATTTGGCAACAACATCCTGAAACAGGTAAACTTCAGTTTCACTTTTACCAAATTTGTATGCATTTTGGTCAACTGGTACATTTTTGGCCAGATTTTTGTATCTTCTTTGCAGACGTGCAGAAATTTCTTTTCGATAAAAACTAAACTAAAAAGTTTTCAGTATGAGCACTTTGTCATGGCTCATTTACTTTGAGACGATGGTACCTGATGAAATTTGTCACTTAATGGGAGTAGATCATTACAATTTTATTCATGCATTACTTTCAACCCCAATCAAAGTACAATAAACTCTAGAAGTATATACTAATTTCTTTAACGAACCTATTTTGGCCTTACACCTACCCAGAAAGTTTTCACTCAGTGGCTCCTTCCGTGCAAAAGTTATTATGCTTACCGCAGAATTGCTTTTGACCTCAAAGTCATCAGTGAGTACAACCGAATCATTTGAAACCACACCCCATACAAAATTCGAAAATTGCCGAAAAGTATAAGGGGGGAATAAGCACAAAAGAAGATTAATTCCTTCGTTCATAATTCTTAAATCTTGTTGTAAGTTTATATCAAGCAATTTCCAAGAAGCTCCATGACTGTTCGGGGCGGATTTGTAGGAGGCAATATCAGTCTAACTTATTTATACAAGAACGTTGAACGCGAAAGGGCTGAATGGACTCGTTGGGATTCAATTCCGAAAAGTTTAATGTCTTCTTCTCACTTCATTCCGATACTCAGCCGGAATTTGTGGTTTTAATTTTCCGAGAGTTGAAGTGAATTATTTCTTTATCCTGGTCGGAGTCGGTCGAAAATAGGTGAAATTTAACCCCACTGAACGTTCCATTGGTCGTTATGAGAGAATATAAGATTTCGTTGTACAAGTTAAGATTTCATTTCAGGTTTGAATGCGGAGATCAACTACTGGAATTTTCCATTTTCTTTCCACACTTTATAGTGATGAACATTTGGATCAGACTGACAACAACAGTACTGCCATATAAATCGAATAATCGAAGTTTTTTTGCATGTATGTATCAAGAATAGTTTTTTCCGCTGACCTCGAAATAAAAGGTACTTTCAATGTGTACGAAATTGAGCATTAATGACCCATTTTAATGCTCAATTTTTTAGCCATTTTAATGTGCAATCCTCATGGCAACCGTACACAAAGTACTCAGAAGCACTACGAGAAATGTCAAAACTCTACTGGAACATAGAAACATAGAAATTCCTTTACGTCAAATGTATGTTTTATGCGAATTGAGAATGTATTTTAATCAAGAATTTATACACTTTTCATGTTGAGATCGTCGGAAAAATCTTGTAATAAACTCGGTTATTAATCGAGCGACTAATGGTCTCGAACTATTAACGCGTTCGCTCCGCTCACGCATTAAAATATCTCGACTATTAATAGCTGTCTTTAATAACCTAGTTTATTAAATAACTATTAATGATCAATAAATAAAAAAATATTTAGAAAAGGGAAATTTTACGGTTATGTTTTATATGACGAAAGCTGTTGCTTTTAAAGAATTGTATACTCGAGAACGATTCATTCTACTAAAATAATGCAAGAGACAATAAAATTCACAAACAACCCCAATGAATTTTCAATTGGTCGTTATGAGAATGCAAGATTTCATTGTTCAAGTTATGATTTCATTTCAGGTTTGAATGTAGATCAACTACTGAAATTTTCTATTTTCTTTTCACACTTTATAGTGATGAACATTTGGATCAGACTGAGAATAACAGTATTTTCAATATAAATCGAAGTTCTTTCGCATTTACGTATCGAAAATAAATAAATGAAACAAAATATTGAGAAGGGAAAATTTAATGTTATGTACTCGTATTATGTTATGTTAACTATTGATTAGGAAGAAAATTACTCGAAAACGACTTATTTCATGAAAATAATGCAAATGACAAAAAACTTACAAACAACCTTTGCTTTTCGACGAAATAAGTTTTCGGACCCAAAAGACAAGGGGAAAGCCTTGAGTAGGCACCATGCCAAAAAAGGTAACGCTGCCAGATTATCAGATTTCGTCTCACCCATTCCGATATTTAGCTGGAATTTGTGGTTTTAATTTTCCGAGACTTGGAGTGAATTATTTCTTTATCCTGGTCGGAGTCGGTCGAAAATAGGTGAAATTCAACTCCACTGAACGTTCCCTTGGTCGTTATGAGAATAAAAGATTTCTTTGTTCAAGTTATGATTTCATTTCATGTTTAAATGCGCAGATCAACTTCTGGAATTTTCCATTTTTTTCCCACACTTTATAGTGATGAACATTTGGATCAGACTGAGAACAACAGTATTCTCAATATAAATCGAAAAATCGAATTTTTTTTTCATTTACGTATCAAGAATAATATTTTCCTTCGTCTTCAAACTAAAAGGTGATTTTAATGTGTACGAAATTGATCATTAATGACCCATTTTAATGCTTAATTTATGCTATTTTGATGTGCAATCCTGATGATAACGGTACACAAAGTATTCAGAAGCACTACGAGAAATGTCTAAACTCTACTGGAACATAGAAACATAGAAATTTCATTATGTCAAATGTATGTCTTGTGCAGAATGAAAATATTTTTCATTCAAGAATTTATACACAATTCATATTGAGGTCGTGGGAAAATTTTTTTAAACAACTCGGTTATTAATCTAGCGACTAATGGTCTCGAACAATTAACGCGTGAGCTCCGCTCATCTTGACCATGAGTCGCTGTCTTTAATAACCTAGTTGATTGAATTGAATGATCAATAAATAAAAAAATATTGAGAAAGGGGAAATTTTAAGGTTACGTAGGTACCTATTATATAATGCAAGAGACAATAAAATTGACAAACAACCCATGATTTTCGATTAAATAAGTGTTTGGGCCCAAAAGACAATGATGCGCCAGGAAAAGTACCTTGAGTAGGCACCATGCCAGATTGTCAAATTTCTTCTCACTTCATTCAGAACAGCCAGAATTTGTGGTTTTAAGTATGCCTGAGTTTGAGTGAAATATTCTTTTTCCTGGTCGGCATCGGTCGAAGATAAGTGAAGTTCAACCATAATGACCATTCCATTCCTAGTAATGAGAATGCAAGATTTCGTTGTTCAGGTTATGATTTTATTTCAGGTTTTAACTACAGAAATTTTTCATTTTCCTTCCTTACTTCATAGTGATAAACATTATAGGATCAAAATGAGAATAACAGTATTTCCAATATCTAGGAATGTCTTGACCTATGCAGAATCAGAAAAAAAATTATACCGAAAGAAAAATTTCACGGTTAGTTATGATCAATTCATATCAACTTCTTGAGTTTGATAGAATGGAAAGGGTGGTTAAGTGACATCTTGTTTGGGAAATAATTAGAAGGTCTTTCTAAAATGCCAGAAACTCGATCTATTTGATTTGCACTGACTTGAAAAATTAGAGAAAACGAAATGAAAATTGGAGATTTCTGCATGGCCACCAATTATCAGACAGAAATATAAACTATGTATTTTCACTTTCTTCTCTTAATGGGAAATTTCAACTTGAAAAATTTAATGTTATATGCGTTTTCTTAATTCGAATTTCTCTATATTTAGAAATTGTGTTTCACGCACAACCAAATTTTAATATCACCAGTTTCAAAAATTTTAAACTGTCAAGTTTGTGGTGTCCAACCAAAACAATACTTTAAGAAATGAACTGACATCCCCATATTTCTCTCCTTCAGTAACATTCGAAATTGGGAATGTTGAGGTGTGTAAGAATTGATTGTAAAAATACGCACAGAATGCGAAAAAATTAGAAAATTGGAGTTATATTCATGTCTACAAAAAATGGACAATATTTGAAATTTCTTTGATTTCAAACAACTTTTCAATATTTTCATGTTTTACAGCAACTCTTGCTATTGGTACTTTTCTCCACCTCTTCTAAGAACTACGAACAAAAACCTCAAAAGTTTGGTATTTTGCTAAATCAAGAATGACTTCCTTCCAAATCAGGTGTCTTCCAACTATTCAAGATTTTCGAGGTTACTGACAACAGGTTATAGAGACAAATTAATTCGAACCAACCTTATAAAACTTCGCCCATAAAAGAAAGTCAACCTCTTTTTGGATTTTATCTGATTTTGAATGAGTCCCGAGATGTTTGAAGTGATACTTTTTCAAATTGACAAACTATATATTGATTAATTTTTTTAGATTTCAGAAGGACTTCTATAAGAGGTGATTTATCTGAAGGCTTTCGTAGCCGACTTTCTATCGCATTCTCTATTTCACCTACTATTACGAAACTGACGATAGCAATTTGAATGTATGTTCCAAAATACTCCTTTCTTAAGGTTTTTCCAAATTCCTGGAATATAAAGAGAGGACATACAGATCTGAATTATTCTTCGATTAATTCTCTGCAAGTATTCAGGATAAATTATTTTCGAAATTTAAAAAACGTAGATATAAAATATTGAATATTTCAATAAAGAATTTGCTCTAGAATCTAGACATGACAGTGTGAATAATGTTGAATTAAATTTCCAATAGGTTTATTGTATTCCGAAAACCCCATGTCATTTTTTTCTACAGATAGTTTACCTGAACTATAATGGTATAAAACTACTCATTATTTTCTTTAAAAAAATGGTTGAACATTGACTTCAAAATACTACAATTGCATCGAAGCAAACTCATGGAGGTCTTCATGAAAATATAAATGAACTCAAACCGAGTGGAATTTTCTGAACCTGCACTGATTTTGAAGTTGAAAGCTCATGAAATAAATGAATACGTCAACGCAACCTCAAAAATGAAATAATCCAACCTGTCGCATTTCCATGCACTGTCCCTTTCAATTGAAGTTCCGAAGCAGGAAGCTTCCTGATTAAGATTCGTACCGTGACTACAAACTAGATATAGTTAAACTCCTCGCGTATGAAGCATGGGCACGGTAGTATTAACAAAGGTAGTAGTTTTGTGAAATTCAATCAGTGAAAGTTCACAGTCTTCGGCAAGTTCAATAGAATCCACATGGAGAACTCAGGAAACTTTGTTCGTCATTTGGTAGGGCGAATTTATTTAGGACACAAAACACTACAACATACAGGGTGATTCTTTAAGTTGTACCTTCATTGTTTTGAAATGGATTCACGTATTATCACAGATAGATATGCAATTATTTCAGTGAATACAGGGATTACCGAGGGCGTTCGAAACAATTCCATTTAGAAAAGGTTTATAATCGTTTCAGACACTCCCCTATTTGTAAATTTGGACCTAGATATTTCATTCGTTGGATGCCAAGTATCTCAAAACGCTTTTTAGGAGATAAGGTAGAAAATACATTTTGACGTACCTACTTGTTTCAACTTGGTTTCAACAAATATGATGCTTATTTTGAAGGGATTCATGTGTGTATCTATATTTAAAAAAACAGGATGAAAGAACAGGAATAATGGTAGAATATCCATAAAGGTTAAAATCCATAGCAGAATTCATTGAATTCATAACAGCCAAGTGAAAGAAATAACAGCGTTCGTTCTAGATTTTCACAGATTGTTTTGCATCTGGTGAAACGTTTGTGGAAAATGATTTCTTCGGCAACCACCCTGGAAATTCCTACTTCCTGGACGCTTTTTCTTCAAGAAAGTAGTCATTTCTGGCTTAGTCCGGAAAGTATGTACTTCCTGGATATTTTTTTGGACTCACAGACTTCCCATTTTCGTCTACTTGTCCTAAAACACCCTACTTTCGGGACTAGATACTATTCCTTTCGTTTAGTATGAATCCACATGGATGATCTCAATGAAGAAATCACTAATTAATTATTGAATTTCTACACAATTTTTTGAACGGAGTTTATGTTCATCGAAACTTCAAGATTTATTGGAATATACAAAAAGTGTTCCACATTAGACAATGTACTTTTGTAGTATGAACAGCTGATATGTAGACTATAATTAAATATAAGTAAGCAAGAACTGCTGAATTCTCGATCCATTCATTCAGTAGAATATCTTGATGGTTCACGGTTGAATTACGTGTCCAGTATTATCGACATGAAAGTATCATTTCATGACATAATATTATCATGTTGGAGAAAACCAAAGCAATTAGCTTTCCACTTTACTTTCGTTTGTGAAATGAGCGAAATGTTTTACTGAACACCAGAGTTTAGAATTGGTCACTTGAGAAGAATTCTGATGTAATAGATAACATGGGAAATAACTAATGAGGTAGACAATGAATATACCTATATGTCTCATATGGAAATGCTTGAACGAAAATAAATGGAGACACTCATACGCTAGGACCTAGTGGAATGCAGATCAGAATGTTCTGAACTTCTCATGGTTTGTTATCTTTCACGAAAGTTGAATATCATTGGTAGGTATATAGACTTTCTATAATATTACGACAATTCCGAAAATTTCATGTAGAACTAAATCATTTGAGAAAATATGAGTGTCACAGTCACCCACTGACACATATTGGAATATTTCTATAATTTCCATGATTTATTGTTAATTCGTGAAAAAAATTTAAACTTCTGCAAAAGGTTCATTGCAACACTAATTCATTAAAAAACTAGTCTCTTCGTGGTTTGTTTTCTAATTTTGAGCTCGTGTCGTGTGAATATCAATGCCTCATGTTTTTGTATTACAAATACATTTCTTTACTTTATTTTTAAAAGTAGAATAAGAAGATTTGTTCCCGATAAAAACGTTCCATCAATCGATTATGAAAGCAGTTCACGTATTATAAGAAAAAATGATTTCCTCATATCTCTATTACCTGACAATTTCTATTCGTTCCAGAAAAAGATCTCCTATGAGTCAACTCACCTGAAAAAAAGAAAACTAGGTTAATATCTGATTAAATATTTCAGTTTCATTTATTATTCATCTTAAAAAAGTGAACATGGTTTCGTTCAAAATTTCCGTTCATCATGTTTTTATTCATTAATATTTCATCTTTCGTGATGGGAATAATTTTATCATTCTAAATGTTGCGAGCGTAAGAGCAGATCAGTTTGAAAAGTATTTAGATTCCCTTTAAATAAATTATGATCAGTTTAGAAGGAAAATTCAAATAATGAAATCGTATCGATTCAATTTGAATGTGATTATTATTATAATTCTGTTCTGTTGTATGCGAGGAATTCATTTGCTACAATAATGTAATAAGACATTTCCTCAGTGAAAATGAGTACTTAGGTCGAAAAAGTATATTTTCAAAAAGCTTCAAATATTCGATGCGTCGATGAAAAGTGACCAAATGATGTAATTCCCCAGTATTCCAGTCCAATTTTTTTTAAGGTACTAAGAACGCACAGGAATACTCAGTTGCTTATTATTTCTAGATCAAACTCTTGAATACTGATGGTTATGTTTTCTATTCCAGAAAAACGATAACTCATCAGAGTGACATAATGAAATACATATTTTGATTTTTTCCATCGTTGTTTCACGAAATCCATTGATTTGACATCTTCTGGTAAAATCTCTTGAGTTGTTTTCAACTTAAAACATCAATAACCATCTCACATAAGAATAATAAATTTAGGAGACAGTAAATAAAATTATTGTTTCCTGTAATTGACCACCAATATAACTTTTTATTAATTGAATTATTTCTTCTAAATTGATCACAATTGATTAGAGGAGAAATCTAATTACTCTTCAAACTGATATGCTCTCACGATCTTCACGTTCAGAATGATAAAATTATTTGAATCAAAGGTGAAGGTTGATTTTAGAATAAAATCTTATATTTAATCCGCCAAATATTTGCTTGATTACTGAATTTCTACTAATATTATTCCTGTCATCACATTGTGATGTAACAATATATAAATATACAGATTTGGACAATTCACTCAAAAACATAGAATTCAATATAAACTATATTCATTGATTCTTCTTCCGATATCAATATGTCATAGACGGGTTTTCGAAGCATCAAACCTGTGAAACTATAGGATAGAGTTTTGAGTTGGCAGTTATGAGATTGCAACACTTGGGTTTTCTAATCCCGAAGTATTTAACCCCAAAATATTACCAGCTACACAACTTCATTCCTTCATTTGACCTATAATTCGAACCGAAATCTGCGATACCTCAAGAAGTCCCAACGATATAAGTATTCCAATTATTTCGGATCCTCCCTTGATTTGAAGAATGAGCTACTTGCAAATCACTCTAATGTTGCGGCAGTGACTACTTCGAGCCCCAGCAGCTTTTTGGAATAATTATTATCTGCCATTAGTGGAAACTGAAATTTAAAATTTCAACTTCATCCGAATCTTTTCTGCATCGCATTGTGGATTGTGAATGCGAAAATTATCGGAATGGCATCGACCTATGTTACAAAATGACGTTATGAAAAATAATAACACATTGCTTGTCATTCAGAAGATACATTTCCGGCTGTGTATTCGAATTCGTAATATGAATAAAACGTTCATCATTCATTTGAAGATATAAATACGCTCATGCGAGTTGTGATAATTGTGTGATACGAATTTTAATTTTATCGTTCGGAAGATTGAATTGAGTACTGGAAATTAAAAGGTGTACCTATTGATATGAATTCGCGCTACTATAAGAAAAATCACAAATGGCCTTCAAAAGATACATTGAGTCAACCTAATGATCACAATGTAATTGTTTTGTGAACAGATTGGAGAAATGCAACGCACAATACCAAACTTTGAGGTATTGATTATTCTACAAAAAAATGCTCGAAAAAGGAATTTTGATTTCAAAATGCCTTTTTCGACATTTTTTTGATAGGGTTGAAATGTGTAGTAATATTTGTGATTCTCCAAATTTCGAATAGGAAATCAGCCGCGGCTGTATTTGCATTCATTCGTTTATTTTTGTTATTATAATTTTCATATTAGTCACTTCGTCCCAATCTTTCCTAGTATTTTTTATTTCATGGTGGACGACTAAAGCAAGATTAAATTTATAATATACTACACCGAAACGTTACGTTATCCATTTCATTCATTTGCTTTTTTAGTTTTACTGTTAGGCAACAATTTTTTCAAAACCAATTTACTTCTGACAAATAAGTGCAAGGATTTACGCAGGAGCATTTCATCATAATTAAAAACAATATAATGCTTCTGTTCTTATTTCCATTGACGTTATTTTATCCACGACTATTTTATCATCCGCTCTCTATACGTCTGTTTGCTCATCCATAATAATACCCATCAGCCACAAGTAAATAATGAGTTATTATTCACTGCTGTCAGATGCTTCATAGATTAAGCTTCAATATAATATTCTTTAAATTGTTATTTCTTCAGTATTTTAAAGTACTCCAACTAACGAATATGGGTTCACCTTGTCAATCAAGGGCCAAATATATTTTTATTTTACATCATTTGAAGCAATTTTTTTATCACAAAATATACAATAACTTGTTCCTCAAAAATTTCTTTTGTATCAACTCAACTTTTTCCCCACAGAAGGGTCTCGTCGCGTTCGCCAAATGTTAAAATCTTCGAGAAATATATTCAGCAGTCGTGGATAAAGTATAGTATGCTACTCACGTATAATGGCACTATTATTCTACCTCGTGAATAATATATATCATTATACGCTCGTTGCATAATATAGGTACTATTAAGTGTTATTTGTATTACGATATTAGGGTTGTTTTTTCGAATAGATAAAATTGATGATGAAAATATTTTATACTTGCCTATCCATTTCACAATCAGTTAATAATTCCACATCAACGATTCATTAAAACTGATATGTCCAATATGAAATCAGCATATTTTTCAATTTCAAACCAAATTCGTGGAACATTTCGCACTCAAACTAATATCTGCCATTAGGAATAACATCGGTCAAAATATATGCAGACAAAAACGTCGAGCCAGACGCTTTTATGATCGAAGGGGGACATATTTTGATGATTAATGGAAGGTTACACTCTAGCTTCGAGTGTTACCCTTTCATTTATGAAACAGATATTCCTATCCCGTATTCTGCTTGTGATACGGTGTTTTTGCACGCTTGTACCAGGCAATTTCGTCCAAATATTCGTATTTCGGATCCGAAATAACAAACCGATTGAATTCGTTATACTGTCGGGAATGTTGAGTTCGTCAAGAGAACTCGCTGCACTTGCCGATCGAGAGACTGAAATTAATTTCAAACACTTAGGCGCTGTTTCACCATTTGCTGGTAAGTTACTGATAGCTATATCTAACAGATATCTTTGGAATGAATATATCTCTATTCTTTCAAATATAAGCTATTCAGGTTTTTCAGTCTGAAAAATATAATAGAATTTTGTACAATTGATGATATTCATACTAAAAACCACAAAGTATTTCAATGTGTGGAATGCAGATGAATTTATTTCTACCATATTTGACGGATCAGCAAGTGGTGAAATAGGCTCTTATATTTTTAAAATGAGGATTACATAAGTACTAAAAATAAAAACTTTGACCTGCAATAAGAAGTCTGTATACAAACGATGCCCGCATAAAATCAACAGAAGTAACACCTCAGCAATGTAAAATAATAATATGACTGATATCATCTAAAATTTAAATGATTGATCGATTTATTATGGTTATACTGATTACTACTAGGCTTCAACTGAAACCCTCAGAAGAAAGCCCTGAGCAAGTGCTTTTGAGCGGTCGTTCATTGGTGGATCAATTCGTCTATTACCTCAAAATTTAGGATTGATACTAAATATATAAATGCAACATCTCAGCACGATCGGAATAATATTCTGGAAGTTATTGAAAAACTGAAATATGTCAAAACTAGTTGAATTCTATGGTTCTGATGATGTGATTCTCTTAAAATTCAGTATAAACATTCAGTATATCGATCTTCATTCACAAAATAAATTTCACTTGAACCGAACATCTTGTCATGGAAATATAGAGATTTTTTTTTCAATTTTCCAATTGAATTTTCTATATGGTTCAGATAATGCTACCCTACTATTTGCATGGGGCTTATACTGATCATCTTGCATGTAGCCTGAAAATTTAATATCGATTGGTTTCGTTTAGTTTGAGACATTGAGAAATAAAAGTTTTGAATGGCCATATTTTATGGAACACCCTGTACAATTTGGCTGGTTAGCGAATTTAACCGCGGTATTTGCGTACCGAACTCACCCTGAAAGTCTCGAATCTCTAGGACAATCTCTTCGAAAGTTATCATGCTCACGGACATAAGTCCCACGGATAGAATTGAAATTGACCACGGATTCGTCATCAAGGAGTCGAACCCTATCGTTTGAAAATATTTTCGGCTCGTAATTCAAAAATTACAGGCATTTGAGCAAAACGATATGGCACTCGTTTAAGTAGAACGAGCGCTCAAAAATACACTACCATGGTATACAGTTGGTTCTAAAATCCTGAAGGGGCCGGCGCTGGAGTATAAGGGCCAGGAACCAAAAGTACACTATTATTAGACTCTTGTTCGAGGGTTTTTCAGAAAGAAATACTTGCAATCAAAATATGCATAAATGGAATTCTGAGAGGAAACTATCAAGGGTGTGACATTGTGATTCACTCTGATGAAAGCAGCAGAAAATTGTTATCGGGTTTTTAGATGAAATAGCATTTTATTATTTATCTCGAATTCTATTCGTCGCAGGTAAAAAACTCACGAAACCATTCTCGCTGTAAATTATGTGGTGATTACGAAAATGATTTTGAGTTTGAAAAAAAGCATTTGCACCATGTTTTTACCAACTTTATTCGGACAGAAGTCTGAACGGATGCCACTGATGAAAATCAAAAATAATTTTTCATTGAAAAGTATTGTGTTTTGATGCATACTCATAACCTACCAAAAGGTGAACAAAAAACTTGTAGGGTTTCGAAAATATTTCCGAAAAACCAGTTTGTTCCTAAATATCAATACCCTGTATTGCAGAAATAATACGTCAGAGACCTATATTTCATTGAAACTTTATGTCATAAAATCATATAAGGGTTCATGGCACCTTATTCGGAAACACCTTTATCAATCTTTCCCTGAAGCTTTCTTTGAGCAAACTGACGTAAGAGATAATTAAATTTACTGAAACCTATTGAAAATTTTCTGCTCTTTTCAAATTCCAAAATTCTAATGGGTGTTGAATCTCACATTTTTCATATACGGACTTGGAACTTTCGGGGGATTTAAATATAAATTGATCGACCTTTGGAAGGAAATCATAAATCACAAATACCAACCACCTATTAATACTGGTTAATTCAAAAGTTATGAGGAATTGAAAATTTTGCCGAATACATGAACCACCCTGTATATCGGTTATGGAGTTGATTAGACGTATCACATATGGGTTAGCGCTAGCTCAGGTTACCGAATGTTCTTATACCGATGAAACACCCTGTATTCTTCTCAAGATATTCAAGCTAATATTGAAACGCCTTCAACTAGATTGACCTAAATACTACGATCAATTAATTCTATAGCGAACAGTTCTGATTGCAACATTCAGCCCAAGAATCACAAGGTTAATTCGAGATCTATCACCCATTTTTCCGTCCGTGTACCGTACATTAAATTCTCTTCCGTTTCCAAGTTGCCGACGTATCGTGCTAACGGTAGCCATTTTTTTGCCCATTCCAGTGTACTCACGGCATGTTGAACACTCCGTAATGGGAAAGAGAGAATGAAGTATCCTCAAAAGAACAACATCGTCAAGCTATTTATTATCAATCTGGCCATGTTAATTGTAAGTTTCACGTAAAGAGATATATTACTTTCTTGATTTCTCTGTAAAAGCAAATGAAGGCAATTTAAGGTTATGTATATGCTTCAGGCGAATAAGTAATTTTCTGGAAACTATTTACGGATTGGGTAAAACTCCATTCGAAAACCGAAAAAATTCGAAATTCATAAAAATTCAGGAGATTTGGCGCCAAAATACAATAACATTCCAACAACATCTTCTTCGTCTCGTGTTTAGCACCCTTATTTCTAGTTTCTAAATTAGAGACGAATTATTCAACTTCAATGTTGTGACTCAATGACATGGGACTTGGAATTTTAGAGTAAGTACATGTGTGGTTAATAGCTATTATTACAACAAGGGAAATATGAATAGTATATTTCCCGTGTTGTACCTAATCAATAGTTTTTTTCTGATCGAAACAGTATCGTTCTTGAAATGGAAAAATTAATATTATAGGTATTGTAATTTTGATTTAATTGGATTTTTAACGTTGCTATGGGCCGTGTTTTTGAGAATCATGGTTGACTGGTTTTATTTTGACGTCTTGTCAGAAATAAAATTATTGAAATAATGTCGAACTACGTCGAAACCATAGACTAACTAAACGGAGAATAGATGAGACACTAGTAGAACAAGCTTCAACGACATCTGTTTTTGTACAACATTACTAATTCGTGAAAAAAGCTCAAAAATCTGTATCGTAAAGCTGCCTCGAAAAGAATTCTGTAGTGCATCTTTTGAATAGGTAGGTACGCCCATATACAAGAGGCAAAAAGTTTTTTGAAATTCAATTTCCAAAAGGAAATCAGAAATGGATTCGTGCAAGTCATCGATGAGTGAGGAAATTTATTTTCATGAAAATAATACCTGCAACGAACTTTCATCTGATTTTCTTTTGGAATCGAGAAATGAGGATCAATAATCAAATTCTGGATAGAATAAAAATTTATTAACTGAAATAGATATCACCAATTGAAAATACAGATTTATTTCATAAATATCTAATCAATAAACTAATAATTGCATTGAAAACATTCTCAAAAACTAACAATAATGAATTCAATAATACAAAATATGAGTATTTACCTACTAAACTTATTCAATACATGAAAAACTTTTTTGAAAACTATCTTAATTCTTATAGGTAACAGAATATATATAATATATATTTTGAAATTACCTTTTTGCATCTCGATTTTCACATCCAATAACACAACACATCTTCACTCTTGCAGGCATATCGAAATTTATGATATTTCAAAAAGAACGTGTCAAACCACTCCTTGTGTCAGTTGACAATTCAAAGGTTTTTTGATAATAATGATTTTACATACTTACTATTTTCTCGATAGGATTTCCATGAATGCAACGACATCTAACTATCAAATTGAAAATAATTTTTTCGTGTATTAGTATCCTCCTCCGACAGATGGCGCGAAATATACGAGTGGCTCATCTATTATTTTAGTTTGTCTATGGTCGAAACTCAAGCGGTGACAGCCGTGAATTTTTGATTCCGGTCAAATCTAAAGCTGCCTATAGTAAAGAGTATGAAGACTTTCAGGAGTGGAAAAGAAAAAGTTTGGTGGACGGTGTCACCGAAAATATTTTGCTAGCTTATTTAAAAGATTTGATATGTTGCTCTGATTCTTGTTCTTTTCAATGTATGATTAATTCATTCGAATTCCTGCTGCAGGAATATTTACCAAACACGTTATGGCCAAAATTATCTATGTTATCAGTGTTGTCCCAGGAGCAGATCAAGAAATTTTGATAGAAGCTCCAAATGACTTTTTCTTTTGTATAAAGTTGCATATTATACTATTTTTAGTAAAATATGAGTTGACGTGTCATATTTCCCTTGGGACAATATGAGTTGACGTTTCATATTTCCCTTGGGAAATATGAATGTGTTATGACATATGGTAACTAAGGCGATATTGCTCATTATTGATTCGATCAGAAAAAATATATATAGGCTTAGAACGTTAGATTGAAGATTAAAATAATACGAGAAGAGTTTAGATGAATCAGGTAATTATACAGAAATTCCAACCTCAATATTGAAAATGCTAAATTTGTCCAAAAAATGTATTATTTCGATATTTCAATAAGCAATACTACAAAACGAAGAAAAATAACTCAATATTAATATAACTGTTTACATACAACTCCCTACAACCTTGAACAATGGTCGTACAGACCCTTTCAAGTACCACTTGAACCTGGTGCTTTTGCACTATTCCTATGTGGAATTTTAGGATATCAGTCTAAATATAGATCCAGACTGAATATTTGTTTACATTCCAGTCAAACCGAATATTCTCGAGTCTATATAAATTTGTAAATGCTCTACTAAAAAATTTTATTTGAATAATAAATGGTTTTCAATTGTTTACTACAAAGTAGTGCATCATAGAAAAAACGAAGGGATTTTTGATTTCGAATGAATTAAAATGTAAAAAATAATTACTTCAGTTTCGAAAAACCCTCTGATTCACTCTCCCGAAATATGGAACCGAATATGATCATCATTAAAATTGGTTTGGGGTAAAATATTAATTGGATTCTTCAACATAAAAATCATTATTAAGTAATGGATTAACATATTCAAATCAAGAATTTATAAGTTTACGCGAGAAGTATTGGAGAATTTATAACAGAAATATTCTGTTTACCCGGCTGAGCGATTTATCTCTCGGAAAACCACAACCGTTAAAAACATTGAAAACTAGGTTTTTGGCTTATAAATATATATAATAAATAAAATAAAGACTGAACATTCTCCTCTTAAGATACTTGATATGCTTTATCGAATTCGGCTAAAGTCTGTGCAGGATGGAGAAGACTATGTAATCTGAAATGACATGTTCAAGGTCATGGCAAGATATCGACTTAACTATCTTCAAATTGGGTCAACGATATTTTTCGCTGAGGGGTTACTCTGTATATCCTGAATACTAATCATTTCCGCCACTCTTCTCTATTTCCAGGTACCTACTACACAAATGCTGCGAAAGTGTAACTGTACATTTCACTGCTCTTGATGCGATTAAATGATTGATTACTGATAGCTATCGTATCCAAAGAAAGATAATAAAGTGGCCTTATTCGGTCAAGAATATAATTATTACAGTTTGAAGACTATAAGAGGCCTGAGGTGAAAAGAAGCAATGATTTTGTCCTCGTTTCATATTCAATCTCACAGGATATCTAAATTAACTTGTATCCTGTGATACGTTGGCTTCACAGCGTGAATTCATACAATGTTGCAACTTGAGGATAAAACAAATTATAAAATGATACTTCAATGACCACAGGTTTTCAACCGAATCTTCCATTCTTGAATATACCGTAAGTTACTGTGGACCTTGGCTGGAAATTTTCAGGTATGTATGTTGAAATGCATTCCGGATTTTGCATGCTAACTATTTGATCAAACGCCTATAATTTCCGAGAATTGGTTACATATGACTAGGGGTCATACTCACTGTTGAAAAATACAAGGATAATAATGGCTAGTTACCGGACGGGGACAGCTAGAAGCCTGAAATATTCAGGGTAAGTCAGAGGTTGAAATCTCTCGGTGAATTCCGTTAATTTGCCATATCGACCCTGATGTTCTGGTATCATCAGTGTTTGAAATTCTACTTGAATCAGATGACAAAAAATTTATCAACACATCGAAGAAAACAATTGCGCCTTCTGATGAAGATAGTAAGAGAAGTATCCCATTATCGGTGTACTTAACTCCGGGCCTAGAATAAGTGCAAAATCCTATTTTGAATTTTTTCTCAGATATTCTCAAGGCTAAGCTTTCGATCGGCTTTCAATTTCATGTTGAATACGACAATAAAACAAAATATTCAAGAAACATATAAATTTAAATTTGGCCTGTGTAGGTACAGAAGGTTTTTGCATTATTGTTGCATTAAATGTATATTGATTAACCTCTGCCTATTATGAATATGACAGAATGCATTACGAATACGTCAAATTTATACACGAGGTCTGTTCAAAAGAGAAGGTGAATTTTGAGTTTTCGCGGACTTTGTTCACTTGATTATCGAACTTGTTTTTGCTATATTGTATAGTACAAATTATATGTTCATGATGTGTCGGCATTATCGACCAATTTAGATTGGTAGTTTTTTGTTGACTACTGAAAAGGTTATTTACTTTGACGGCGGGTTACCTTATCTCACGAAACTGTTTATAAGTGGTACACGCTCTTTATAGAAGGACAAGAAGATGTTGATGACGATGAGCTTCTGGAGTAACCTTGTCCAAAAGAAAGTTGCAGAATATGTTCGAACATAAATTGGACTTATGCCATGCAATTTTCTGGAACGTTGTGGGCTTGAAATATGTGGCAGCGAAGTTTGTTCCGAAAGTGATCAATTTTGAGCCAAATACTTTCCAAAAAACATCAAAATTCACCATTCCTTTGAAACAGACCTCGTACAAAGCATATCATTCACCATGAGTTTTAAATTAAAAATATTAGTAGGTAGTTAGTTCTCATGATTATGGTTTTTTTCATTTCCATACCCCAAGAGTTAAAGTTATTTATTTATCTCAAAAAAACGCACATAGAATAACAAAATGTACAACTCACAGAGGCAATTTAGCTGCCTGTACGTAAGCTCGATTAACAGTTCAACAATCTTGAAAACAACATAAAAATAACAATATGATGTAATATAATATAATGAATAAAATGAGCAGAAAAACAAACAAAGAAAAAACCGAGGAAAAAACCTCTAGTGAGGAAATAGCATAAGGAAGGAGATTCCTGTAAAATTTCAGCAAGTCACGGATTTTTTATTATATCTTTCATCTGCTGCTGAAGGGAAACCTCATGATCATAATTTACCACTGGAAGATTTAATAAACACAAGCTCGTAAATCTCTCTGGACTTAATTGAAGCCACAAACACGTGAAGTTTTATATTTTTCCCGCCTTACGCCAAACTTCGCAGGAAAAAGTATTGCCTTTCTGGAAATCTGCTACAATTATTCACGTTGGGCTATATATTTTCCAAGAATTGAAGAATTTACGAGCTCTGCGGATAAAACGCTCAATATGTGTTCAATATGTTGGCTATAGAAAAAGTTATACAAATGAAATATCGAACATTTTATAGAGAGTTTAGTAAATTGGTGCACATTGATCTCAGACAATTAGAGATCCCACATGCAGGGTGTTTCATCATAAACTGGACAAACATATACATATATAAAATTCAATTTGACAACCGCAAAATAAATTAGGAACATTGCAGGTTTTCCGTCATGTTGTAAATTGTTTTTTTGAGTTCGTCAACTTTTCTGAAGAGAGGACCCTAAAATACTGAGATTTTACCAAAAAACGTTACTTTACGTATCTGAACACATGCACAAGAATCTCACCAAAATGACGTTCAGAGGACATCGGCCTAATGCAATATATCCCGTTTTCGAAGTATAAGCGAGATACAGGGTGTTAAACGTCATTTTTGAGCAAGAATCTTATGAGTGTGGTCAGTTATGCATAACACTTGGTGTAACGGTTTTTGGTCAAAACTCAGTATTTTTGGGTCCTCTATTCAGAAAATTTGACGAACTCCGAAAAAAAATTCACAAATGGCGGAAAACCTGCAATGTTCCTAATTTCTTTTTCGGTTGTCAAATTGAATTTCATTTTCTGAATGAACACAATTTGATAAGAATTTCTGTGAATTTTTTTTTTTTAAATCGAACACGATCATTTTTTTACATGTCTACAGTGATAACAAAAATTCACCCGAAATGAATGAATTTTTTTACAATTCTACTTCTTTGATTATCAATCACGAATATGAAAACAGAATTGTAAAATATCGAATGGTTTCGTTACTACAGTCAATCAGATGTTTCGTACAGACCTCAGAAATAATAAAAAAATGTTTTGAGTTCTGGAGTCAAAATAAATAGATTATTGGTATGTCCAGACATTCTAGATGATTTTAAAAAAAAATTCAGTGAAACTTAGTTGGGACTCGAACCGACGTAGGTATCAAATAGGGAAACGAAACTGTTTCAAGGATATTAATATTCATTGCCAGGCAACGGTAGTTCGTAGTTCATAGAGTTTGACTACTGGCTAAATTAATATCCTTAGAAGTTAGAACAGTCTCGTTTCCCTCTTTAATACCTACGTTGGTTCGAGTCCCAACTAAGATTCATTGAATTTTTTTTTATAAATTCATCCAGAATGTTTGGACATACCAATGATTTAATTATTTTGACTCTAGAACTCAAAACAATTTTTTTTACTATTTCAGAGGTCTGAACGAAACATTTGAATGACTGTAGTAACGAAACCAATTCTGTTTTCATATTCGTGATTGATTATTGAGAAGTACATGTAAAACTAAATTCGTGTTCGATTTTTGAAAAAAATTTTTCACAGAAACTCTTAGCAAATTGTATTCATTCAGAAAATAAAATTCAATTTGACAACCGCAAAATAAATTAGGAACATTGCAGGTTTTCCGTCATGTTGTAAATTGTTTTTTTGAGTTCGTCAACTTTTCTGAAGAGAGGACCCTAAAATACTGAGATTTTACCAAAAAACGTTACTTTACGTATCTGAACACATGCACAAGAATCTCACCAAAATGACGCTTAACACCCTGAATCTCGCTTATGCTTCGAAAACGGGATATATTGTACCTATGTATAAGGCAAAAATGATTCTTCCGATGTCCTCTACACGAATATATATGTTTGTCCAGTTTATATGAAACACCCTGTATATAGGTAGGTACTCATTGTAGGTAACCAAGCGAATACTGACCGAAACATTTAATAAAAGAAACAATAATGATGGAAAAAGCTAGAATAATATTTTAAAAATACGATTTTTCGCTGGGTCATTCAAATCTCAAAGGGAAAGTAATATTATGATATCGTGAGGGTTTATGGTTATATGTACCATAAGAATCGCACCCAGAAATCGCACATACACAATCGCCAGTTTTTTCCTACTACTGGTTCGGATAAGTAAAAATGCAAAAAAGGATGCTTCACCCAAAATTTCAAATGAATACCGTTAAATGGTGTACAGATGGTTCTCGAACCACGATAGGAGCCGGCACTAGAGTATACGGGCCAAAAACAAAGTGTACACTATCGTAAGGCTCCTATTCCAGTATTTTTCGGGCTGAAATACTTGCAGTCGAAAGATGCATAGACATAGACCTGAAAAGAAACTATCGAAGGTGTGACATTGTGATCAATTCTGATAGTCAAGCTGCTATTAAAGCTCCTATCTTCGGATATAACGACCTTCAAGGGCCGACAATATCCCGTACTAACCAAACGATGAAATAAACTAATAGAGATTCATTTGGGCCCAATTTCTTTTGTACCGGGTTTTTCACTATAATTTGACCCCCCCTTTAACTTTGTTACTGAAGGAGGTACAAAAAGACGTTTCGTATAAAAGTTTCACGAAATCAACTGAGGTTTTTTGATATGAGTCCAGAAACTGAAATATATACAGGGTGGCCAACATATTGATGGCAACTTCATTTTTTCAAATGGAACACCCTGTATATTTTTCCATATTTGTTTAGCTCTTTTTCCCCTGATTTAGAATATGTAACATATGTTGGTCTATCTTTCTTATTCTGAGCACCACAGAGTTTCAAATTTCAATAATTCAAGTTCGTGAATATGGCCAATTTGATCTCTGGATTGGTAATGGCGCACTCATTTATGGCCACCAAATAGTCCCGATATAACACCGTTGGACATATTTTTATAGCCGTTTCTGAAGGAATAAATTTACTTCAGGAATTATGACAACCAATGTAAGCGGATAATAATATTAATGATATAAAATCAACCAATATTAAACCCATAATTCGGAACTAATCCCGTCAACGCACAAAGAATAATGATAATATTGTAATGATTAGAAACAAATTTTGAAGCTTTAATTCCTGACTCAAATCAGAGCCATAATAATGCTATCAAAAATAGTCTAAACAACTTGAGACAACTATATATGAACTATGTGTATTGAATGAAGGTGGTCATTTTGAGCAATTTCTTTAGATGATGTTATTCTTACCATACTACCATAGTTTATCATTTTTCATTGGTAAAGTAATTGTTAAGTATTCATTCTAAAATAATACTTTTAAATAGACTGTTTGGATATAAAGAATTTCGTAGGTAGTTCACATATTTTTTTATTCGGTGTCATCATTTAAAAACTTTGAAACTCTAAAAATTGAAAAGACACATCACATACGCATTTATATTCGAGATCAGGAGGAAAAAGCCTATCAAAAAGAGGAAGAATATACAGGACAGGGTATCCCATTGACGTTATAATAGCTCCAAAAATGATCATTTTTAGTAAACGCACTCTGCCACTTGTAAAATGATTACAGATCCTGGCAGGTGGTTCTTAAAGTTTGAAACTCTGTGGTTCTCAGAATAAAAGAGATATACCAACATATGATACATATTCGAAATCAGGGTAAAAAGGGCTAGCCAAACATGGAAAAATATACAGGGTATTCCATTTGAAAAAATGAAGTTGCCATCAATATGTTGGCCACCCTGTATATATTTCAGTTTCTGGACTCATATCAAAAAACCTCAGTTGATTTTGTGAAACTTTTATACGAAGCATTTTTTTGTATCTCCTTTAGTAACGAAGTTAAAGGGGGGTCAAATTATAGTGAAAAACCCGGTACATAAAATACCGTCGCTTAAAGCGGTTGTTCGTTATAAGCGGAGTCGTTATATTTTCTACTGTATCTTCAAGCTGAGTTCCTGGACACACAGGATTCAAAGGAACGAAGAGGCCCATACACTAGCCAGAAAGAGAGCACAAACGTAACTCACTGGCTCAAAACCTTTCTGCGGTATAAAAAAATGCACCTATAAGTGAGAGGTTTTGAAGAAGGAAGAAACGGAAAAAAAAGCACTCTGGAAGAATAAGTTACGCCTCTTAAATGGCTTCGTAAAAGAACATTGTTGCATAGGGAAGCATCTAGAAGAACCACTAGATTTTTGCATCGGAAATTCTTGTTTTGAATGACCTTAAATATCTGATATTACTCGCACAATCTTTATTAATGAAAATCTATACTTTTCAAGAAAATTTTAAGGTTTTCACTCCCAGTCTCTGAAACAGAAATAATTAAAAATTTCTTCAATTAAGATGAAATGCTCCTGTGAAAAACTTTGCACTAATTTGTCAAGACCAAATTGGTTTTAAAAAAATTGTTGCCCAAAAGTGTAACTAAAAGGAAATAAATGAAAAGGATAATGTAACGTTTCGGTGTCTATATCAGACATCTTCCTCAGACAAAATTGTAAAAATCTTCGTTTGCAGTCAATTAGACTGCAAACCAAAAATACACAATTCCGAAGATTTTTACAAGTTTGTCTGAAGACGGTGTCTGATATAGACCCCAAAACCTTACATTATCCTTTCCATTCATTTGCTCTTTCAGTTTTACTGTTAGGCAACAGTTTTTTCGAAACCAATTTGCTCCTGACAAATTAGTGCAAAGATTTTCGCAGGAGCATTTCATCTTAAATAAAGAAATTATTAATTATTTCTGTTTCAGAGACTGTGAGTGAAAACCTAAAATTTTCTAGAAATGCAGAATCCTCCCAGATTATATTTCAATTGATATCTAAAAGATATACTATTTTTCAAGTCGAGTAATTCTTCTTTGAAAAAATTGTTTAACAGGCGCACTATTCATAAATAATGTACTATACTATATTGCCATGATAGTACATGAAAGCGAATTTTGTATTTTTAATGAACTACAACGATTGTAGCGATTAATTTTTGATGAAGGCAATTTCGAAATTGCATTAGATATTTATAACACAAATGTGACCCTCAGGAAAAATGCATTCAACTGAACTGAAACAATGATTTCCAAATTCAATGAACAGGACAGAATAGTCTACCATCATTATGCAAAGCTGTCACATAAATTTGCATTATTCAGTCGAATTCTGTCAATATTTCGCTTGTATGAAAGTATTTTTCTATCTATTTCCATTTGGCTTGATTCAATACCGCCGAATATTCCCTGCTGATTCGATTAAATTTAAAATCCTAAAAATCGTACTTCAGTCATATTTCGAATAAATCGAATATTACCTCTTGGAATAGATCCGACTCGAACGAGTAATTTGAGATAATTCAATTTGCGGAAATGTCAGATATCTCGTTCCGCTCAACTGACAGCTAATTCGACGAAAAAATGAACAAATCCGATAATTCAGGATTTCCAATCAGCTGAGGATTGGGTAAATAAAATGGACGTTAGCCATTGAAGAAAAAAATACGTAAAAACTGTGTGTCGCCAAGAGGAAGGAGGAAAAGAAAATGCGGCATCAATTGATCATATAATTTGTCTTGTATTGAATTCTTTTGTGCTGTCCTGGATGTGTGGGCTGCGAGACAATTTACTTTCTTTCGAGATAACTGGAAACTCCGAAAGAGGGTGTTTTTTTCATTTAAAGAGATTTCGAAGGTTATTGATTGCGAAGAAAAATAACCTATAACTTATCTTCTCGTCTCTTTGGTCGAATCTTTGTACTAATTAATTGAATCTTTATGGTGAACAACTTATGGGCGATCGATATAATGTATACACTCTTCAATAATCAAAATAAGAATGTTATTCATCAAAAGACATTGACATTTTTTCACGAGTTCTTGAATATGTCTTCTTTATCATTATTATCCAATATTTTCCCCAATTTACGAAATTTTCATTGAAATAAATCAAATACAAACAGTGAATTTTACATAGAAAATTATGGTCGGCACAACTGTTTTCTGTGCCAATTCGGGACACTTCTGATATTTGTTCTTAAATCTTATATATTATCGCACCATCTGCATCAACAATGATTTACAATAGCTTATCCATTAATACATCATTTACACAGTGCTGTTTAGCATAATATATTCCTAGTTATTTCCTAATTCAATGCATTAATTATTATAACATATAAGTATATATGAATTTTGGTATAGTTCCATAATTCTTTTGACTGATATTCTGTACACAGTAACAATTAAAATTTCAATATTATTTGAGTATTTGAATTTCTTAATCAAATTAGATGTTATTTCGCAGAATATATAAAACAGCTTTTTTATACTATTCGACAAGTTGATATTGGATGACATAATTTCAACTAGATATGGACCGTTCACGAAAATTTGAGCCGTCTGTTGGCCATGACAATTTGGCATATTCCACTGTGTATATTGAAATTTTAGGTTATATCGATTATTTTCTTATCAGATTGGTTCACAAAGTTGTCAAAAGGTCATAGAGTTCTCAGATAACTCGGAAGCTCGTAGGACGAGGTCGGGTACATTAGGCAACGTTGACTTTTATCAATTTCAAGCGGCTAACCGGTTATTGTTTCGGTTAACCAATTGCATTCAAGTTGAATGGAAAAATACTGCCAATCTCAGATAAATAAACAAACGACTACTTTGCGCTCAATATTATGTGCATGGAGTATATATGTATTTCTTTTAGGTGATTCATTTTGATATAACCTGGTGAAGAGTAGGTTCTGGTATTTTATTGTTTTTCTATCGTTTAAGACTTCACTTCCACCTTCTGAACAAAAATGAATAACACTGAAATGGCAGATAAGGATCAATTTGTGATACTAGAGTTAGGAGAACCAACATATAATAATGAAATACAATCTTGAAAACTGTGCCATAATGAAATATATTGCATTGTTCCAATCAACAAGATGTGGCCATTTTGAATCTATGGATAACATCAGAGCATGAAGCAGTAGGTTGTATGGTTAAATCGATGAATGATGTTTGTGGTTGTTACCCCTTGACTTCGACGAAACATCGCGAAAGCTATTCTGTTCGTGAAAATTAGGAGAATCAGCAGAGGCTTTGCTTTTTTGTATTTACTACACTACTCTCACCACTGTCAATTATTGATCAAGTAGTGAATGGTGATAGGGTGGTTGATAGTTCATTTCTTTTCGGTATCAAACCCGAACCTTCCGGTTACAAGTCTTACACTTCACTATCTAGTAGCGACACTACTGAAAATAATATTTTTTTCGAGAAAAAGTGGGATATTTTGGCCATTTTTAGCCTAATTCGTGATTTCCAACAAGTTTTACTCTAATTATTCAAGGATGGACCATTGATGTATGCATCGATTAGTCTACTTAAGCTTATTGCAAAGTATATTAGTCTTAACAAATCAATCACTAGGAACAACTATAAGATATTGGTGTTATTTCATTTCACGATGAAGGTATATATTTTTGAGACAAGAAGGTTTTGTGGATCTTTGAAAAATGTAAAAAAAATAGCATCAATACACATAACAGATTTGTCTATTATCTGGTTGACAACTTTGAATTCATTCGAATATTCAACCATTGGTGGTCCCAATCGATATATTTACGGTCAAAAGCAAGCCTGGAAATTTCTGATTCGAGGTTTTTCCGTTCGAAATTTATAGTTGTCAAATAGACGACCCGACATATAAAGATTGATTCTTCATTGGAAGTGAAAACTGAGGGTAATAACTTCAAGGAAGGATTATACGAGTGATATGCAAAATAATGTCATATAACACATGGTCGAAATGTTGATGGTTATTCTTCAATGTAATATTTCCCGATTTCACGAAATATTTCGAGATTTTTTCTCTAAAATGATCATTATTCAGTTTTCCTTATGGTCTCATGAAAATTGACCACTTATTTATTTATTTATTTATTTATTAGAAATAATACATCCAACAGACCGAAGTCCAATTACAGGTGTATACAAAAATTTTGTTATCCCGAACTTAATACGCACATTAATTACAAACCAAAATAACATAATCTTAAATACAAACAAAAACTAATTCTGCAGAACACTCGACACTGAGCGAATAAACACTTATTCGGAAAGGGCAATAAATTTGCTACTAGATACTCTTATAGGCTATAGCGAGCGTGGAAAACGAAATGAATATCGTGATTCTGTAGTTTACAAAATAAGTTCTATTTTTCCAATGGTTTTTTTGATGCCATATTAATGATTATGCGCACTTTTTTTCAGTAAAAAATAACTCATTTAGTGTACCTCTGAATGATATTTTTTGTGCTGGCTGCACATCCTCCGCTATCATTGCTAACAGCGCTAAAGTCTAAAAATTCCCTCGAAATTCCGAACCTAAACTCGATGTTTTGTAGCACTTCGTGATTGAATATTAATTTAATTTTACGGAAATCATCGATTCATCTGTACATGTAGATGCAGAGACTAGACTTATATTTTGTAGGTGGTACTGAAATAATTTAGGAGGGTGGGGGGCATAGGATATTATGGACTGATGAGGCCACTTTCGCGAAATCAGGTGTGATTAATTCACGAAATAACCATGTATGACAGAGAGAAATCCTCATGCTACTATTGTTTCTCATTTCCAACATGAGTAAAGTATAAGAGTGAGTGAGGTTGACAGTCATGTGAGGAAAACTTTTCGGACCAGTTATACTTAGATACCGATTACAACTGTTCAGCACATAAATATCGTAATATCAAGATCTATTGAATATTGCGATACAATCACGCCTTTGGATTTTATGTCTTGAATACTTTTAAAAAATCTAATTCGCTTTCAGACTCCGATGAACCTCGTCCTCGACCTCGTCTACAGAATAAAATTGTGTTGTGCAGAAATGCGTCAGAAACGCTGTGAACTTAGAGGAGTTGTACATTCAGTACGAAAACGATGTATCAAATATATTGGAGGAGGTTCATTTTTCATTATTATTTTGATTGATTTTGAATTGATGATTTTCATAAATTTACATTAAAATTTAATCACGGGGAGCGTCAAAATATTTCAAATTTAGGTTCGAAATTTTAGACTTTCCTTGATATTATGGCAGATGATGAGCAGCTAGCACAAAAGTTGATATATCGTTCGGAAGTACTTACACTAAATGAGGTATTTTTTACAGAAAAGAAAACGTGGGCATAATTATTAATATTTCATAGAAAAAACCATTTGAAAATAGGATTAATTTTGTTAACTTCAGATATTCATCCCCTTACCACAGTTTACAACGCCCGCAATAAGAGAGTTTTCGGCACACAGACTCTTTTACCTTGTAGCAAATTTATCACCGTTATCGAATATGTGGTCAAATTTCATGAGGTTACAAGGAAAACTGAATAATGATCATTTTAGAGAAAAATTCGAAATATTTCGCGAAATTAAGAAATGTTAAATTGAAGAATAACCGTGAACATTTCGACTGTGGGTTATATGACATTTTTTGTTGCAAATCACTCGTATAATCCTCTCTTGAAGTTTGGCCAATTTAAAAGTAGACACCCAGTATACTGAACATTCAATACATGATGTTATTCTATGTGCCTCATTACATCGATTGGAACGTTCACGGAGTTTCTAGTAATTGACCGCAGAAAAACAACTATTTGTTTTCCAAATCACCACGTTCAGCAACTGCCAATTTACGTAAAACCCACTTTATAAGATATATAGGTAATGAGTACGTACGCAAACGATCCACGAGCAAGAGAAGTAAAAGTTCCATCATTCCTTTTGTAATTTCTACACTCCGCAATCACGATACACATGTATCTATTATATTTTTGCATGAACTACATTTACGATTTGAAATCTATAGTCCATCCTAGAATGATGGACATCGAAGTAGGCCCTGAAAGTCTAGGCGCAGCTTCATTTCTCGTTCTAAAAAGTAACTAAACTTTTACATCATAGATATAAACTATAACCTAGAAAAGTATCAGGCTGGTAATTTTCACTAAGCGATGCTGAAATTTTCTATTTTGAAAATGTTTTTTATTTCACATATCTCATTTATACTGAAGGATCATTTTTGCTATGATAGCGAAACAAACGAAAAAATCTGTTGATTCATTGAAGGGTCCTCGGTTGTAGTAACATAAATGGAATGGAATGAGAATAACTGTAATACATGAGACAAAATGAGAAGATCATTCCGATATCATTCAGTAGGTACACGAAATATTTTGTCATTAAAGCTGCACTGCAACTCAATTTTGAAACTTTAATGAAAAAGTGGAATATTAGTTAAATTTTTAAAATTTTTCGATTTGTTATGTCACTGTTTTTTGTATTTTTTTATGAACTGACTTCAAATCAACCGATTTTCATATCTACTTTGATTGTTTTAACTTTTCCTACTTGTCTTTGTTTTTAAGGTTAGGTTATGTATTTAATAAATTTTTGATGTTCTATATTTGGCTTTGCTGCTGTTGACCCAAAAGTGTTTTGCTTTTCAGCTTCACTTTCATGTTTTTTTCCTCCTGATGGTGAGCTTTCTTATAGCTCGAAACATGTTGAAGCATTAAAATCACTTATATTTTTTATCTGGAAAGTGTTTCATTCACCTTATAATTACAATAAGTCACTATGATTTATCGAAATTACCCATGTTATGATTAAATTATTCTTTACTCAAATGCCACCTACTTATTGAAATCATAAAAGAATACTCCTATAATTATTGTAGAATTCAAGTAAATACCATTTGCTAGAATTTATTCAATCATATTAGATGAGTACTTTCCAATAAAACATGTGTGTTTCCTACCACTAAATGCATATTACGGCGTTATGTATCTCATTTCTTCGAGTTGGCTCTATTATTTTTTGCGCTATGTTACTTCTAGAATTCAGCGAAACACCACTCCTTGCAACATCAAAGTATGAAACTAATGTGGCACCAAACTTTTGATTGAAAGAATTAGGTTTGATCCATTGTCATCCAAGCATAACAAAGCAAACTATCATAATTCAAATATTTTTGCAGTCAGTGTTATTTCCGAAACCAGAATAGAATATCTCAAATCGAAAATTTAAAAAATCTAAATTCGATTCTTCACGTTCAAGATGCCAATCAAAAGATAGTAGACGGACTTCACGTACGCAAACGATCTACGAACAAGAGGCGTAAAAGTCCCATCGTTCAATTGTGTAATTACTACACTCCGCATCACGATACACACATGTGTATCGTATAATGTATATATAAAATATTAATTGATACATATCAATAATATTTTAGCATGAACTACATTCACGCTTTACAACTATAATCACTGATATTTTCCTCACCTGAGGCAACGT